>PVJH01015068.1:0-54878 GCA_004026705.1 Nesogale talazaci
AGAAGGAACACTCATATTTTCTACTGAAACGAATGACAGATACGTGATAAGTGGTAAGGTGGACGTTTTGCTAGTCTTGTGTCAATAAGCCCCAAATTCTGGCTCTCACAGAGCTCCCTGTCTTTAATCCTGACCCAAGTGATGACTTGACCATGAGGAAGGGGACATTCAGGGAGGCTCTGGAGCTTACACGAGGCCATAAGAACTTGAACTTGCACATGCGGAGACTGAAATGATGGCTCTCTTTCACCATCTCATGCTGCAACCCATTCCAGGTAGGGTCACCTTCTTCTACTACTGATCTCTGGTCTCTGCTTCTATGTCACTTCAGCCATGTTGACTCCCTCCATGGTATGACCAGCTCTCCAATGCCTCTGCTACTCACTCTAGCACAGACTTTCACACCAGGGGGTGCTGGGAACTGTCAAGGATATGGGCAGGGCTTATTTATGACCCAGCGCATGGCTCACTGAAGTCCTCTGTGGACTCTATGGAGGAGTCAAGGAAACTCTCAAGGGGACACACAAGTGTGATCATCCCGGATTCCATCGTTAGCTCTGCCCTTTACCAGCTGTGTGTCCTTGAGAGTGTTCCTACCTTTCCCTGAATGTCATTGTCTATTTGATAGACTCCAGATCACAGTATCTAACAACAGAGTGGTCGTCAAGAGGGTAGCCCGTACCGCACTCGGCCAGTTCTCCCCCTCCAAATCAGGCATTGACCTCTTAGAAGCCAGAACTGAGTCCCAGTCTAATCGGGATCACTGGCATCTGATTCTTAGTGGGAACTTAAGAGATGTTGGGGAAAGGATGTTTCAAGGAAGACTGCCGTGGCTGGTCTTAGAAATTGACAATGAGGGGTTGAGGGTTGGAGAACGAAAAGAAAGAATGAAGGGAAGAAAGGAAGAGGGAATGAGAAGGAGGGAAGAGAGAGGGAGAGAGATCTCTTTTCTCTGAGGTCTATTACAGGGCAGGATGCTCTGTTTCCAAAGCACTGGCTGAGGTCACTTCCTCCATATCACGCTCTCTCCTCTCTGAGGTAAGTTGTCCCCCCTTTCCTCCCCACACTCCCCAGCCTTCTTGACAGTAGGGAGATACAGTAACTGGTTTATTGGAAACAGCTGTGCAGTACCACAGCCCTGGGGCTGGAGCTGGTGGGGGGCGGGGCGGGGGGGGGCTGGGGAGAGAATTGCACAAGCTCTAGGGCTGAGCTCTGGAGGCTTTTCAACGTTGCTTGCGTGGTGTGTGTGTGTGTGTGTGTGTTTCCCTAGGCCTCTTCTGATGGCCTTGCACAACAAGCTCAATCGTGCTTCTCAGTCTTTCACTCCTGCCGAAAGGGATGCAATGTGCCAGTCTCCTGATGCCAGATCAGAGAGAAGCCAGGGCGACAAAAGCAAAGACCACAACCAAGTCCAGCCCCCCCCCCCCCCCCGAGGGCCGCATGAAGAAGGGGCTCAAGCTAGGATCAACCATGAATAGGGAGGGCTGAGCCTGCTGGGTACACTGAGTCTCGGCCAGGAAAGACACGAGTTGTGGTCTCTCTGTTTTTTCCCCCTAGCTTCTTTAGCTAATTAACTATGACACTTCTGTCAAAGAGACCATGGCTAGATGGGAGCATCGATATTAACCACCCACCTGGCTGACGAGGGAAAGCCCTGGACACGGTCAGCATCCACGTCCCCTGTAAAACCTGCAAGGTTTTCTGAAGAAGTGTGGAGAGGAGGAAGCTAGGAAAATGAACCAGGCCCCTGGTTCTTGTCCTTGGAAGCCCATCAGAATCACCCCGGGGGGGGGGGTGGTGGGAGAATCTGGACCACACAAGTCCCCAGGTGAAGGAAATAGATTGTGCTCCACATTGGTGGTTTCATTTTGGCCCAGTGGCCCTGAGGAAGAGGGGCCTGGAGGTTGGTTTCCATAGAGATGATGGCCAAGAAATCCCCGTGGAGCAGTTCTGCTTAGTGACACACCGAGTCTCCATGAGTTGGAAGTGACTCAACAGCTACAGGAGTTGGTTGGGTCTAGACCCCAACCCAAGTCAGTTCAATCAGACCCTTTTGGGTGAGACCGGGCAGCAGTGTGTTAAGCTCCAGAGGTGATGAACTGGGAGACCCGATGGAACACCCCTGGATTAGATGATGTCTGGTCTTCGAAGTACCCTGACATTTCTGTCTTTGAAACAAGGACTCAAGGAACAGGACTATCGGCCGCTGAAAGAATTTCTCTGCAACTACTGGGCTTCCCATTTAGACTCCATCCAGACTATTGTTCCCCAGGGGTTCAATGGAGAAAATGGGAAAGCAGTGTCTTGGCTTGCAAATAAGTCTAGGAAACTTTGACTTAGAATCCCAAACTCTCAGGGTTAGCCAACCCTTGATCTTTCTGTTCACTAGTCCCCCAAGTGTGGTCTCTGAGCCAGCAACACTGGCATCACCTGGGAGCTTGTTAGAGCTGCTAGTTCCAGGCCTCCTTTTAGACCCCTTAAGTCAGTGTTTCTGCCTAATGCTGCGACCCTCTAATCCAGTTCCTTATGGTGAGGCCACAACCATTAGATTCTTTTCGTTGCTACTTCATAACTGTCGTTTTGCTACTGTTATGAATCTAGCAACCCTGTGAAAGGGTTGTTTGACCCCCCAAAGGGGCTGCGACTGACAGGTTGAGAACCATGGCATTAAATCAAAAACTCTGATGCTAAGATGCAGCTGTCTGTGGACCACTACGTTCTTCATGTGACTCTGGTGCTTAAGTCTGAGAACTCTTCTGATAAGGGAATTCCCTCCTGTAGTGTATTGTCTTCGTATGTCAACAGGGAAGACATGATCTTCATGCTTGAATTCCTCAAGATGGAATCGACTTCTTAGATACTTCTACTAGGTGGCTCTCGTCTTGTCCCATGAGACAGTCCAAGTACATCCAGATCACCAGCCACACTTCAGAGAGTTTAGGATCAAGGAGTTTTGGTTTAATATAATACCTGGGTGGGGGATTGGGGGAGGGCAGGGTGTAAAGGGGAAATGATGTCAAGGAGTTCAATAAGGGAGAGAATGTTTTGAAACTGGGGAAGCAACTGTGCAATACTGCTTATGTGATTGAACTATGGAAAGACAGCTGCACTGGCTCCCAATAGAATGGTTTTTGAGGAAAAAAGTAAAATCCAGGATAGGTAGATCTATAGAGACAGTAACTGGAATGCTAATTGCCTAGGCCAGCGGTTCTCAACCTGCGGGTTGCAACCCTTTTGGGGGTCAGATGATCCTTTCATAGGGGTTGCCTAATTCACAAAAGTAGCAAAATTACAGTTATGAAGTAGCAATGAAAATAATTTTATGGTTGGGGGGTCACCACAACATGAGGAACTGGTCATTAAAGGGTCGCGGCATTAGGAAGGTTGAGAACTACTGGCCTAGTGACATGGCTGGGTGTATGAGGAGAAATAGGAGCTAACAACTAAGAATAAGAGAAGAAATTGTTAAAGTGAAGAAAAGGCAAGAGATGAGTTAGAAAAATGACCATATAAATATCAATTTTCAGGCCACTTGGCCTACACAAGTGGGCCAAGGATGTGTACAGGCAATTGACAAAAGAGAAAATACATAGTTGAGTCATTGCTTGAACCTTCCAAGCAGTAAAAAATAAAAAAAATCAAATTAGTTGCCACCAAATTTTTCAGAATCCAAATTCACTGCCCTGGAGTCATGGTGGGCCTAAGCGCAGAGTAGAACTGACCCTGTGCATGTCTGAGGCTATAAATCATTATGGGCGCAAGAGCCTCGACTGGTTTCAAACTGCCGACCTTGAGGTTAGTGACCCGATGCATAACCCACGATGCCACCAGGGCTCAGGTCCCTGTCAATAGCTTGCTTTAATAATGTTGATGAGATTCTCCAAATTGGATTTTGAATAGATGCTAACGTGAGAGTTAATCTTTCTGAAGGGCAATCAGGCAAGAATATAGCAGTGCTTTTAAGATTTGGCATGGCTTGATCATAGATCACTGAATACCCACCGAAAAGAAATATCCATGAATGTGTGCTGAGATTTATGGATGGGGAGATTGACTGCAGTTTTGCCTGTAAAAGGCACTGGCAGATAAGTCCCCCCCAAAGAGAAGCACAGATAATTATAATGGCACAGAAACACAATGGAAATATGACACTGCTATTAAAATGATACTGTATAAGGATATGGAGTAGTATGGAAGAATATTAATTGCTTATGGTTAAGTGATGGAGAATAGGTTATAGAATAAAAATGAAAAACTCACTGCCATTGAATTGATTCTGACTCGTGGCAACCTTGATGGGTGGGGTAGAAGTCCCCTGTAGGTTCTGTGACTGTGCCTCACCTTTCTCCTCTGGAGTGGATGGTGGCTTTGAACCACTGACCTTGTGGTTAGCAACTCAACACCTAACCACTATGCCACAGGGCTCCTAGGTTACAAAATAGGAGGCACAAAATAATGCCCAAAAGATGATCAAATTAAAAAAGCTGCCACTACCTATGGTTTTTTTATTCCTTTTCCTTTTCTCAAATTGATTATTCTTGATTCCTTCAATCACTGGACCATGAAAGGTATGCGAATTTTGTGAACCCAAGAGTTCATAAGTCTTAGCAATGACCCTAAAATAAGCTAATGTGGCTTAAGTTCTAATTCCCACCTAGTCTTGCTTGGGTTTCATTAAATGTGCTCCGGTTTAATAAGGTGCCCTTTAAAGCATGGCTCTAGCCTACAGCACTTGGTGTTTCCAGAGACACCTTGGTGACCATGAAAACATTGCCAAGGCAATGCGTGTGCACTAGGAAGACAGACTGCGGAAGCCATTCCAAGCCTTGGAAACAATGTGCCAAGGCATAGAGTTTGAAAGGTTCTGGCACATTCAGGGACAAGAGAGCAGTTCCTGTGATGGGAGCATATTTGACATGACCAGGATACCAGGACTGAAGGGGGAGTAGAAAGGTGACTCCAAACCCAACTCACTGCCCTTCCCAGATGGAATAGAAATGCCCAGAGGTAGCTGAGTGCTTCAACTACTGTGCCACCAGAACCCCTTAGAGGGAAGACCTCCAAAAAAATCCAAACCAAACCAATCTAACCAACCCAACTCAACCAATCCCAACCCAACCCATCAATGTAAACCAAACCAGATCCAACCCAACCCAACTCAACCCAATTCAACCAATCTCACCTCAACCCAACGAAATGCATCCAAACCAAACCAAATCAAACCTTAACCCAATCTGACCCAACCAATTCAAACCCAACCCAACCCAACCAATCCAAACCCCACTCTACTGGAGTCAATTCTGACTTACAGTGACTCTATGGAATGGAGTGAGCTTCTAAGACTGTGACTCTCTTTAGGAGGACAGAGCCTCATCTTTCTCCCTCAGAGTGGCTGGTGGGTTAGAACTGGTGACCTTGTGGTTAGCATCCCAAGGTGTAGCCGCAAAGTCACGGGGTTCTAAATCTAGCCTTTTGGTACTCTCTGCACGTTTGAGGCTGGTGAGTAGCATGCTGAGCTCTGTGTTTTAGAAAGAGTCTTGTGGCAGTTTGTGGCCTGAAAGTATGAAAGGCTTAAGCAATATTTGGTGAGCTTTTAAAAATTCAGGATTAGATGTCCAGCTACTTCAGTCGTTTCTTCTAGCACCTTCTCTATTAATGACATAAAAGAGGATGTACTGATCCCCCAGACAATGGGACCATGATTTCTCCCACCCTTCCTTGAGCCTCCAGGCAAAAAGGAGGCTGAGCCTGTCACTGTCCTGTGTTTGTCTCCGACTGTCATTTCATTTATGCATCCATGGACCCTGGGTTTGACAGCTCTGAAGGGGAAGTGGGCACCCCTCCCAGGGAAGGGTGGTGCCTTTGAGCCCAGCTCCCGCAGCCCATTTCTCGGCAATGATGGCCCCCACCCCCCTGGGACGGCTTCGGGGTGCTGGTGGTGGGCCAGTGTCTTTGCCAGAGGGGCTGAGGTGGCTTCCCGGGGGGCACAGCTGCAGCAGACAGGCTCTGAGAGAGAAGAACTGCCCGGTTGCTGTGAGGTCAACATATGGTTGAAGTCATTTAAAAATGCAACCAAAAATGCCACTAGGTACTTTTGGCTTTTGTTTTACAGGAAAACATTCAGAACCTGTGACTCTGCTTCACAAGCACATGCCTGGATGGAGTCATTTGTGTGTTTATGGAAAATGTGGTTAGGCCTGAGGAATCCTCACAGTCATCACCGGGCTGGCGGTGCAGGTCCCCAGAAAGTCTCCGAAGGGTTTGAGAAACAAACAGGGCAATCACAAAGCTCTCAGTGTGGCCGTGCTTTCCTCGGTAATGATGCCAAGTGGCCCTCATGCCACTTGGAAGCCCACTGCCAGCTAATCTCAGGGCTGCCTTACATTGCTTCTTACGCCCACCAAGATGTCTGCAGATGCTCTCATGTCTGCATCCACAGCTCCCATGCACCTTCCGTGGTTCTAATCCTGGGATTTTTTTTTTCCCTTCTCTCTTTCTCACTGCACAGTTGCTGCCTGGCCGGTTCTGACTCACAGTGACCCCCCCTCCCCCCCTATTGTGCCAGGGTAGCTAGGGATGGGTTCTGTGAGACTTTCAAGGGCTGCTTTTTCTTTCTTTTTTTAATAAATCATTTTACTGGGGGCTCATACAACTCCCATCACAATCAATACATATGTCAGTTGTATGCAGACCACATTTGCACACCTGTTGCCATCATCACCCCCGAAACATCCACCTAGGCCCCCAGTGCCAACTCCCCGTATTTCCCCTCCCTCCCCACACCCCCTCCCCCATGAACCCTCAGTAATTTACACATCGTTATCATAATCGTACTCTGTCTGATGTGTCCCTTCACCCACTTCCCCGCTGTCTGTACTCCAGAGAGGTCATATGTAGATCCGTGTAATCAGTTCCCCCTCCACTGTACCCTCCTGGTATCACTACCCATCACTCACCCCGAAGGGATCATCTGTTCTGAATTCCCCATGCTTCCGGCTTCAGTGTACATTCCCTGGTCTAGCTGGATTTATAAGGTAGAATTGGGTTCATGATAGTGGGTGGGAGGAAGCATTTGAGAACTGGAGGAAAGTTGCACACCTCATTGTTGCCACACTGTACCTAAGGGCTGTTTTTTTTTTCCCCAGTAAATTGCTAGTCTTCCCCCCCCCCACCCCCACCCCTCGCAAGCAGATTCCACTCCCCCAACTATTTTGATTAGCCACTGATTTTGTGGACCGGTTCAGAACCCCGGGGCTGGACAGCCTGTGTCCCAAGCCTGCTCTTTTGTGAGACCTGAGAATGTAAGTTCAGGGCGGCGGGGTACGTCTCAGAAGCACAAGATGGATCCGTGTATTGTCAGGACCATGACCACATAGGTCCCCTCAGGATGAGGTGGTGCTGGTTTGGGGAGGTCCCATTGGTTTTCATGGCTTTGCTCTTGGATTTGTGTGATTGCTGCCTCTCCTGTGCCACCAGGGCTCTGCCCCCCCTCTCCCCTCTCTCCGCTGCTCCCTCACACACACAAAAAAGAGGGTTGGTTCTTAGACTGGTAGATCATCAATTTTTTTTCTAGCTTTCCTCTAGCCAACACGCCTCCCTCTTGTCATGTTGAAACAGCTTATGAACAGGTTCCTGGCAAACGGGTCAGCAGAGAATAGAACATTAAAATTAACTGAATGGAGGTGTTTTTCAACTGCTATAAAAAGAATGATAATACTAATAATAAAGTCAGGTAAGAGAGAGAAACTAATATACTCTAACAGCATGTTCTTTCTTACATACAAAAAAAAAATAGTGCTTCCAAATCCTAATTTGAGTGCTGAGTGGTTTTTGATGATTCCTCTGTTAGATAAGTCTCATGCAGGATAAAAAAAATCAAGCCCTTCACTTTTCCCCTGGGGGTCAGATATATCATTTATAAGGCCAAACATTCTCTGCCCCCTCCACCACGTTCAAACTTGATGGCGTATGCTGCTCATTTCTGTTAAGTGAAAAGTTTTAAAATTTTGCTACTAAAAAAAACCAAAAAAGCGTGCATGCTGCCTTTTGCAGACAAAGGCACCGATCCCACGAAAGCCTAATTGGCCCAGCGTGGATGGGACCTGGTTTCTTGTCATCCTCACCTCTTGTCTGCCACAGTATGGCACAGGCATAGCTAAGTGAGCAATAATAACCAGAGTCCCCCAGCCACAGGCCACCCACCCTCGAGGGCATGGAGGGTTGGTCCAGCCCACCAGCCCCTCCTCTCGTGTCTCTGAGTTGTATCATGCTGAAGTCAGCGTGGGCAGGGCACACATGGGAGGGTGTCTGGTACGCATGTCTTGCAATAGGGTCTGAAGTTTAGCATCAGCTCTCCCACAAGAAAATCATCATGCTATTTGTCGTTGATTGACAGTATGAGTTCAATATGTTAAGGTCATCTATTTTACACCAATGAGGCTGATGGGTCGAGAGGGAAGAGCTGGGGATGGCAGGGTGAGATTCAAACCTAAGCTTGCCTGCTCTGAAAGACGTTCACATGAGCCATCTTTCATCAGTTTGGTGTTGACTCAGTTGGGACGCACAGAGAAATAGATGCAAGATGGATGCTGCTGACAGCGAGGGAGAAGTTGGTCCCCACAAGAAAGTGTAGTGATCTGATTTCAGCAGAATGGAGGCCGTTTTTGTTATTTACTGTCTGCACCAGAAGCCATCACTCCATGTCTTGGTTTCTCTGCTTCCCCATTTACAGAGGGAGAGAGAAGGCTGGCATGCTTTCTAAGGCCTTATAGGGCTCTATCGCCCCTCACCCCTCCAAGCTTGAAGACACTCTCCACCCGGCCCTGCCAGAATGTGAGTGGATGCTCCCTCGGCAGAAGATCCCTATGGTCCTGGGCCCATGGAGCTCCACATCTGCTGTCAGTGATGGGAATTTTCTACAGTCCCTTATTCTCATGTGTCAGCATCACCGTCCAGTGTGAGGGCACCAGCAGATGGCCCTCCTGGCATGACCCTTATCATCAGCCAGCCCCACTTATTTGATTCCTTTTCCCTGCATAGGAAGAATTACGTCTACGACGCTAAACCCAACAAAAAAAAAAACCTCCATCAAAGCCCTTTGTGAGAAAGTAAATACACCGTGCAACGCAAGGTCTTGTAGAAGTCCACATTTGGAAAGCTATGACTTGGTTTCTCCCAACAGAGTAACAGGAGTCTGTAATCATCCAAGCCCTGCTGAAAAGACAGAGGGGGAGGGAACGCACGGCATTGTGCGTGCTTGTTCGAGACGCCCATCCCAGGTCCTACCGTGTCTCCTGGCTGTGGACGCATCACGGACACACGGTCATAGCCTTTCCTTAGGAGGACCCACAAGGCATCCAGTTTCCCCTGAAATGAAACAAACGCAGCGAGATTACACAGGAGGCCAGGCTGGGGTCAGCGTAAGTACGCAGGTCGCTTCCTGTCCCATCACATGCCACAAGCCGGCAGGGGCCCTGGGGTGCTCTGGAGGCGACCCTCTGCTCTCAAGACTCCCAAGGCGGGCTCCACGAATGAGCAGGAGGAAGGAGACACGCCACCCAGATAGGTGGTCACGAAGCACACACCTGGGGAGCTACGAGAGTCCTGGATTTGGAAACATGGAGAGGCTCCTTCAAGAACTCGGCTTTTCCCCCTGTCTGGGCATAGCCGACACCACCAGTTAATCTTTGCAATTTCCGCCAGGATTTCGCTCGCACTTGCATTGGTACGTGACAAGGATGAAAACCCAAGGAAGGAACTAAGGGCGACGTATAAGGCAGTGCAAAGGTTTCTAGGACAGGGGTTCGCTACCTCTCTCATGCTGTGACCCTTTCATACACTTCCTCGTGTTGTGGTGACCCTGCATGGGGGCAGACCCGCCTGAGATGGAGAGAGGAGCGGTGTCTCGGTTCCTAAGGCCATTGGAAAGATGATCTTAGGCGATCCCTGTGAAAGAGTCGTTTGACCCCAAAAGGGGTCATGACCCACAGGTTGAGAACGGCTGTTCTAGGATGTCGAATTCTGACCGCCTGCTTGGTTTAGCCACCTCCAGGTTGATCAGTCTCTCCCCACACATTTTGGATGTCAACCAAGTGATGACAGTCCAACCAAAGACTTTTGGGGTTGCTGACATCTGACTGAAACGGGGAAGAGTGAATCTGTGAGGGACAAGGACTTGATCGTGCGTCTTTTGTTTGTTTGTTTTTTTGGGGGGCATCACTGCCCTCTGGTGGGAGTGGGAGGCCCAGCCTTGCTTCTGGAGAACTGCTGCTGTGACTTGATAGTGCTTCATACCCTCAAAGCACCCAAAGGATTTGCCATTGAGTTGATCCCAATCCCTGATGATCCCATGTGTGTCTGTGTAGAACGGGGCTCCAGTGGCTTTTCCATGACTGATTTAAAACCTGTAGATCACCAGACCTTTCTTCAAAGAGGCCTGTGCGTGGATCTGAACCCCCAACCTCAGGATTAGGAGCCGTGTGCTTCACCATTTGTGCTACTTGTGAAACTCTCTAGTATGTGAGAAAGGTGGTCTAATGGTGTCCAGCTATTCTAACACCTAGGACAGGCTGAATGTAGTCTGGCTTCTGCTACCCCAGACAATTCGACTGAAAGAAAAAACGACATTGATTTAGCTGGTCTTAGTATTAACTCTGGGAGGTGACTCTGTGGACAGGTAGGTTACTTTTAGAACCCCACAGTAAGAACCCTGTGCTGTGTCATCTCACCCGTAGGTGGTGCCAATGGACACAAGGGCTGCCCGTGTCACTCCCTGGCATTCTATATGTTTCTTTGCTTGTCATCTGTCGCCACCGGTGGAATGATGACAGCTCCAGGAAAACCCGAGATGTCCTGGGGTTTCTCACAGCTGTACTGCAGCACCTGGTGCTCGAAAAGCATTCCCTGGGATGGCACGTGTGAATGTCTGTGGTCCTGCTGTGTAACGGGCGGGGCCCTCTTCATATCTGTTACTTCCTCTGCCCACAGCCCCAACATCACAGAGTGGAAATGAAGAGTCAGAAAAATCAAGCGATTCCCTAAAGTCACACAGATTTTTATGAGATTTTTTAAACAGTCACGTCATTCTATCAGGGGTCGGCAGCCTTTTCAGATGGAAGAGTCGACTCTGTTTCTTGCAACTATTTAAAACTTACTTGAGAGTCATAGATGTATTTTTATGAAGTGAGGAAAATTTAAAGCCACATTAGTAATGAAAGTTAGAGGTTCTTTTTTTTTTTTTTTTCATATCTCATCTTACTTCAGGGCCCACCTGCAGGCACTGAAAGAGCCAGTGGGCTGACCCCTGGTGTATACACTGGAGAACGTGTAAACCGGAGATCGCATGTCTGTGTATGTCCCAACCTGCTGTACCTCCTGCTACACAGATAGTGCAGATCTTTCCTCTGCAGGGCACCGGGTCAGAGGATGTACCCTGAGCTGTTTTAGAACATGCTTCTAAACTCGGGAGTGCAACCCCATCAGGAAGTTGATGGAATGTGTTTGGACCAGACCTTTTATGCAATGCCATCGAATAACAAAAGGGAAAAGTGCAAATTGCTCATGATATAGAGAAATACTTTGTGAAAAGTTTGCCTCAGTGAAATGTGTAGGTGTGAGAGAGATATGGAGGAGTGGGGAGGAGGGAGGCAGTGGGGTAAAAGCATGAGCAGGTTCCGGCAAGAACAGTGGTGTCTTCTATACTGGCTCAAAAGCTCCCTGCTGTCTGGTTGGGGTTCCAGCTAGGAAAGTTGGGGACTGCCCCTCTGGAGGCATCTCTCTTTGTTTGCTCTTGCTGCTGTGACAGATCGCCAATGGATGGTTTCATTTTTCTCACAGTGTAAGAGGCTCACTCCCTCTCGCTGTCATAGAGAATAGAATGCTCCCTTTGGGGTTCTAAGACGGTAACTCAAACCAAATCAAACTCCTTGCCCTAGAGTCTGTGATTCAGCCTCACAGCGACTCGAGAGAATGGAGCGGAACTGCCCCTGTGGGTTCCTGAGACGGTAGCTCTCTGTGGGAGGAGAGAGCCTCCTCTTTCTCCTGAGGAGTGGCTGCTGGGTTTGAACTGTTGGCCTTGCTGATAGCAGTTCAACTTGGAACCACTAACCCAGAAGTTCAAAGTCAAGTTTGCAGCCGTGGTGAAGCTTTCTCTCTCTGCAGGCTCGGGAGTCAGGTCCTTGTCTCTCCAGCTGTTGAGGCCTGGTTCCTTGAAGATCCCTACACGTCTTGGCATCTGATCGAATCCCTCCTCCACCCTTCTGCTCGCTTATGATCTCAAAAGAGAGACTACTCTAACTGAGCCTCATGAACAGATAAGAAAGACCACCCATTCCCAGCTTTTAGTCTGACCACAGGAATGGGGTTTTATGTCTTTATAGCACATAGTTTGGGGAGGCATGCTCAGCCCATTGCAGCTTCTCTGAATGGCTCCGCTAGCAAGCTGGGAGAATCCAGAGGACTCCAGTTCTTGTCCTAAAGCTCTTGTCCTTTTATTTTTGTGCGGTAGCATTAATTTAAGAAGTCATCTCTAAGACTTTATGTTCTAAAAATTGTTTTCTTCCAGTGGCTTATCTATAGACTCACGAGTGTGTTCTGGAACGTGGATCAAACACTGTCTGAGTACTTGGGGGCTAAACTGGGTCTTGCCAAGAGTGGTGGTTGTTCTCATCTCTTTCGGCAGGGGATTTACGAAAGCCTCTGTGGACATGGTGCAGTGACTCGAGAAGGCTGGCCAGTGGGGGCTGCTGTGTTCACAGTTGTCCGCGTGAAGCCATTTAATCATCGGTTTGGTGTTCTCCTTTACTCTTCTTTGGGTCAGTGTTTCTATTTCAGGGCACAACCAGGTGGATTTCCTCAATAGATGCCTTTTTTTTCAAAACCTGCATTTTGGAGGGAAAGGCCAGCACAGGCAGTCCTCGAGGTCCATTTGTAACCATGTTTTTACCTTGAATACGTAGGCCAGCAGCAGCAGGTGCATGTTTTTATTTTGCCTTACTTTGCTGCAAGAAAGGAGGCTGCTGGTGCAGGACCCCCTATTGGGCTGCAAGGTCGGGGGTTCGAACCTCCCAGCTGCTCTGTGGGAGAAAGATGAGGCTGTCTGTATTGGGAAAGGCTTAGTCTTTCCCAAGGGGGGTGGTTCTCCTGTGTCCTATTAGAATGCTATGGGTCAGAGCAGTGGGTTTGGATTAGTGGGTTTTAGTGCAAGAAAATGCGTGGATCCTTTTCAACACCTTAAAAGCCTGACCCCTCATGGTGTCCCTCAATTCCGTGACAAATGAAGAGCCGTGAAATGGGGCTGGAAGAAAGGAATAAATTAGCTCAACAGACCCACCACCATTAAACTAGCTCTGCTTCAGCGTGAGCCATGATGGTTTCAGGGTCTGTGAATCTTCATGGCAGATGTCCTCACTGTAACCTGACCTTGCAACCCAAGGCTTACTGCACAGCCCATGTCACTCAGCTGCTAGCCAGTGATGTCGTAGACTCCCTGTAGGACAGAGGTGAGCTGCCCTGATGGGGTTCAGAGATGATAAATCTTGATGGAAGCAGAGAGTCTCATCTTCTTCCAAGCTGGCATCTGGTGGTTTTGAACCGCCGACCTTGTGGTTCGCAGCCCACACACAACAGACACCACCAGGGCTCCTCAAAGCCCCACTGAGTCCCTTATTTAAAGCTAGATGCATTGCCAAAGAGCAGAAACCACAATGATCTAATAACATTCTCACAGGGTTTCCAAGGCTGTAATCTTTCTGGAAGCAGATTGTCATCTCTTTCTTCTGTGGAGGGGCTGGTGGGCTCACACCATCAGCAGCTCAGCCCTGAGCCACTCTACCCCCAGAGCATCTTAAGAACTCACCTAGATGCAGCATGTCGGAGAACGGGCCAGGCTTCTTCTGGTCCCACAGCAAAGGTGTGCAACACGAGTTGCAACAGTGTGTGGAACACGAAAGGCGTCAGACAGCCCGAGTCCAACTCTGGGTCTGCCCCTTTCTGACTAGGGAGTCGTGGGAGGGCTGCTTCATCTTCTGGGGCCTTTGTTGCTCATCGTGAAGATGAGGGAACAGTAATGTCTACTCTGAAGACGTGTTCTACAGAATGCAATTAGATACTGAAGGCAAACACTTGTCTCACAGCAAAGTGGTGATATTTTTACAATGCAAAGATAACATATGTCACTTGATATCAGGGCCTAAATTGTGAGACTCTGGTTTGCCAAAGACCCTGGATGACAATGGGGGTCTGAGATAGCTAAATAATTGAACCAACCTAGTAAACCCATATGGCATTAATTGAAGGGCAGAGAGGGCAGATACACCATTAGTGTGTGTCTCAGAAGTGGAAGTGTTATGTTTTTCTGTTTTTTGGTATATGAAACCCAGCATTGATGAACTTATAGGGACAGCAAGTAGAATAATAAGTTTGAGGGGTAGAGTGATGGTAGGCTATAAGTAGGAGATGATGTCAAGGAGTCCAAGAAGAAAAAAAATGTTTGGAAACTGACCGTGGTAGCAATTGTGCAATTTGGCTTGACGTGATTGAACCATGGAATGTACTATATGTAGTAACTCCCAATTAATAGTGAAGCCTAAACCTATATAAAGCATCATTAAAAAAAAAAATGTCACTTGGACGCTAAGTGGACCTGGCCCATGTGCCGGTCTTTACCGTGGCCTTACAGGGAGTGAACAGTTAGATGGTGAGAAGGAGGGGGAAGAGTTGGCGCCGTGAAGTGTGGTGTTGGTGGAGAACTGAGAATCTTCCATGCCCCTCCAAAAGAGTGAGGAACTCTGCTTAAGAAGATATACAAGCAGAACGCTCCCTGGAAGTGTGGATCCTGAGATTTGGGCGGCTGTCCCACTTTGGACACGCCTCCAGAAAAGTCCCCTTCCGACAAAGGATTCCCTGAAAAGCAGAGGCTCAGTGAAAATGAGAGAAGCTCTCACAGAGAGAAGAATCGACATAGGAGCCATACACATCCCAAAGATCACGCAGAAGGGGCAGTGTTGTGTTCCGTTAGAGACCAGGCTGGAGCCAACACCATAGACATAGGTCCTGGTGGGTGACAATGACAATGATCATCGAGGAGACTCCAGAAAGACGAGCAGGTCAGAATGTGATGCAGGCTTGAGCAGCCTCTGGATTCCGACCTTGTAGACAGGCCTGTGTGGTGATGCTGTTAGGGAGCATCGAGCTGGTTCTGAGTCATCGCAACCTTGTGCCAATAGGAGGCGACACCGCCCGGTCCTGTGTTGTCCTCACCATTGTTCCTACGCTTGAGCCTCGACTTGCAGCCACGGTGTGCCTCCATCTTCTTGAGGGTCTTCCTCTTTTCTGTTGCTCTCTTCCTTACCAAACATGATGTCCTTCTTCGGGGACCGGTCTCTGCCGACAAGACATGCCAAGTATATAGGATGAAGTCTCCCCATCCTTGCCTCCAAGGAGCACCCTGGCTCTGTACTTCTTCCAAGATGGATCACTGGGTCCTTTTAAGAGTCTGTAGGGCTTTCAAGATTGTTCTCCAGGACCACAATTCAAAGGCATGGGTTCTTTGATCTTCTTTGTTCTGCATGCAACTCTCATATGCAGCTGAAAATAGCCATGGCGTGGGCCAGGCACACCTTAGTCCTCCATATCTAAAGACATCTGCGCCCACCCTCAATTCTGTGCTGCACTAGCCTTCCTCCTCCTCCTTATCCTCTTAAGCCACCCTTGCCATCCCTCTTCAGTGCACCCATTCTTCTCAACCTCTCTCTCGAAACAGTCCTCATCAGGAGTCTCTTGATAGCCAGCCCTGTCGGGCACAGCGAGGGGCCTGGTCCCTCTGAGAGGAGCTGACCTCCTGGCCTCCTGGGCTGCGCATTCTCCCTTCGCCTCTGCCTACCGGTGACATGGCGATGTCCCCTGGGTGTCCTCTCTCGTATCCCTGGTGCCGAGCCTGGCCCTTAGCTCCAATAGTCAAGCTCCCCACCACTTGAGGGTGGCTCAGACCTTCCTAGGTTCAGTCTAGACTTCTTGAGTTCCAGATCTGGGTCACCAATGACCTGACCCCATCTTAATAGTAAACAGCCATGGTGGATCCTGGTTAAGTGCTCAGCTGCTGAAGGGAAGATTGGCGGTTCAAATCTACCAGGGGGTGCGTGGGAGCAAGGCCTGGCAGTCCCGTGGGCTCCTGAAAACACGACAGCCTGGGGCGCTCTTTGGGACCCCTCTGTTCTGTCCTCTAGGATTGCTATGAGTTGATAGCAACAACGACAACAACAACAACAAAACAGCAGCAGCATCTTGTAGAGATGTCTCACGGGTATAGACAACCAAACGCAGCATGCACCGGATGAGTATCTTCTCCTCAAACTCACCCCTCCCTGGTATAGTCTGCCTTGGCCCACCCAGGCTGCCACAGGAGGCACCAGGGAACCATTGTGTCCTCTCACTCTCCTCTTCCTCCTCACGCTCGGCTATCGACCACATGCGTTCGCCTTTTCCTGCCCCCGCCCTGCCCAGGGTTCCTAGTCTCCGTCACCTGCCGCCCAGTCGGGGAGAGTTTCCTGACTGGTCTTTCACCTGCAGGATCTGTCCTGCCACCTCCGCTTGTTGCGTTCTTCCAAGAGATGCTGGGCAAGCTTTTATTTCTTCGAAGATTTTTTTCCTGATCCATAGATGATCACCGTCCATTGTTATTTGCTTCAGAGGTTGACTTCGCTGCAAGGGCTATTTGGGAACCTGATGACCTCAGCTCCGGGTAGTCAAATTGAGCTTATTCTGAACAACCTTGATGGGGTGGTGGTGACGTGTTGGGCTCCGAACTGAAAGGTCAGCAGTTCGAAAGCACCAGCTGCTCCATGAGAAAAAAGACGAGGCGTTCTACTCCTGTTGTCTTGGAAATCCCCAAGGGTGGTTCTCTTCAGTCCCAGAGGCGCCTGTGAGAGGTCTCAGGGGCAGTGAGTTTGTTTTGGTTTGGGGGCGGGGGGTTACTCTGTCAAGGCTCACACGCCAGGAGCTGGCAGGGAAGCTGCCTCTCACGATGGGGCAGGTCTCTCCTACTTGGTGAACAGCCAATTTCAGGGCTAGCCCAAAGGCACTCATTGAAACTCGCCGGAGAAACCAGGGAACATGAGCAGCGGGTCTTGGGCAAATGGCCTAGCCTCACCGGGGTGCCTTAGTGACATGACAGTAGTTGGTGATCATAGTTTCTACTCTCCCAGGGGTGGCTCTGTGGTCAGCTGTGAGCGCCCCAGGAGCATGCTGGACTAGCAGTCCCCTGGGTCCCTTCAGCGTTCCGAGTTCCCCCCCAGGACCCCGGTTCTCTCCCTGCACATCCACAGTCCCCAGAGGAAACAGCCTGGGGGCAGCAGACACTATTTATTCCGTGTCCTTTCCTCCATCTGGTGGCTTTTCATGCGAGAGCCGAAGTAAAATGTTTATCCAGAGAGTGTTTACAAGCCATTCGGAAGAAGCTGAAAATTAGCTCTCTGAATTCAAGAGATGTGCATGACAAATGCTCTTGGGATCTGGGTTCTCTGAACCCCTCGGCGAAGCCTGCCATGTGACGCCCAAGGCCACCAACGTTCGGAAAGGACGAGGACGTTCAGACCAAACCTTGCGTGGCCGGGGAGCGGAAGTCCAGACCCAGGGAGGTTGGGGAGCGGGTCTTGCTCTCATGTCACCCCTCGCTTTATCTACTGCCTGGGAAGGAGCTGCGAGAGCCGATTCCCCCTCACTGCTTTCGCGGCAGGGTCTCCAGGATGGGTACCAGTCAGTGGGGTCACTCACGGGGTTCCCTGGAACTTAGAGGGTGAGCGTTCCCGAGTCTTCCCACCAGGCGAATCGTCCGACCAGCATTGCTCCTCAAATAAGCCACATGAACGTCTAATGAGGTAGATGCCTCTCTATTCCCAGGGTAATTTTTGTTATGTATGCCCCCTGCCTTCCTTTTGGTTTAAAAAAAAATTTTTTTTGGGGGGGGGAACCAGTTTGAAAAATAGCCAGAGAGGACGGCTTCTCCCCAACACCAGCCGTGCATCTGACAACATTTACTGCTATGGTTTGTCCGTGGAGGCTGCTTCCAGCCTTACCCAGGACAGCTCCGAGACCCGGTGCTGTCCAATGAGAAGGCCAGTGACTGTCAGGCCGGGGTCAGCAGGTTGACTTGAGGGGAGGTGGAGGAATGCTCCCCAGTCTCCTGGGTTCTGCAAATAGCACTGGCATGGCTGCCCCGCTTGATCCGGTTCTCTGACACAGACTGGTGGGCCTGGTAGGGGAAGCCCTGGTTCTCACCCACCCACGGTCACTTCTGGTCATTTTCAGTCACGTGGAGAAGGGACATGGATTTCTTGAAAGCCTGGGACCCTCCCAACAAGCTGGAACCCAGTCCTGGTTTTCTTATCTGATGACCATCTTATGGGTCATTACTGAATCTATCTGAAATGACCCGTTTCCTTTAATGAGAAGGAAACCTCCAAACCCAACTCACCGCCATCAAACTTACTCCGGCTCGCAGGGACCCGGAGGGACTCAGTGGAATGCCCCCAGAGGGTTGGAGGCATTGGGCATCCAGGGAGGGGAAACGGGGCCGAGCACAGCATGCAAGCCTGGGGTGAGGAAGTGATGAGGTGTGGCCAGCACCCCTCCCCTCCATGGGATCCCAGGGGGCTGTCCAGCACAGGTGTTTGCAGCACCTGGCCTTCCCAAAGGACTCTGAGGGACGCATGGGAAGGCCAGCCATACCATGCCTTTGGATCTGCCTGAGATGATGGCCTCTTTCACTGGGGAACCAGGAATCTTCCAGGACCCCATGGGAGGCCCGGGGTGGATGTATTCTCCCATCTCATAGCACCGGGACCAGCTGATGCAGATTTAATTGTGGCACATGGCAATTCCACGCATGTCCAGGTAGACATGGGCTCCACAGTTTGCTGTGGTTGATTTTTCGGAGGTGGATGGTTCTCCTCTAGCCTACGGATTGGAGGAGCTAGAGAGTGGACTGGTTATTCTCCACGAGCTCCCTGCCCCTGTCCATTCTCTGCGTGCCTCTGCCTCGCTCATGCCTTGGAAGGCTCACCTTGACACCTGCATTCATGCAGTGTCCTGAATAGCAGCAGCAGGAGATGAGATGAGAAGCATGGGCATTTGTTCCGTTGGCCCTGCCCTGCTGCAATGCACTCTGGGCAGCAAGGGCACACCCATCTGCAATGGGTAAGGTGCCCACACACTTTCTTCCACAGAGGGCCAGAGAGTACCAACGTTGTACGCCTTGTAGACTTAACGTGCAAGGAAGTCAAACCGAGGGTCTTAGGAGGGTACTGATAACACCATCCTTAGCTTTCGGGCCACACAGAAGTGGGAGGGGGGTGGGCGGAGCTGTTCTTGGCCGGCTGCTTCTGTGGGGTTCCAACTCTGGGGCTCTACTGATATCCTTTCTTGCCTTGCCCCGAAGAGCTGGAAGCTGGCTCCTGAAACTGGCAGGGCCTGGCTGCCTCACCATCCTCGTGGGCTTCTCTACCCTTGAGCATGCCTCAGTGAGTGCCTTCATTCAACTCCTGCAGTCTTGCCCTTGGAACAGCCTTTCGGTTTCCTTCCAAGACCCCGACTAATCCAGGGGAAAGGTGGAGAATCTGAGGTATCAAATCATCCCGGGCCCAGGGATGGTTGGAGGCTTTGTGAATTCAGCCTGGAGTACATGCCGAGTTGGAATTCTGTGCTGGAAGATGAGCTCTTTCTCCAAAGAAAAGACACACTCCTTCTGTAGTCTGTGTTTTTGACCTTGAATGCCCCTCTCTTCTCTCAGCTGCCCAGTCCAGAGAGATTTAGGAATAACTCTTTGGTTCCTTCCTTGTTCTCAAAGAGATGAGAGAAGAGTGCCACCTGCCTGGGATGGAGGGTCCCCGACTGCTCTGCTTGGGCCCCGGGAGAGAGTACGCAGCCTGGGGCTCTGGACGGATGTCACGATGACACTGCATGGCTCAGCTCTTTGACAAGAGATGGTGGGGTCTCTAGGGTGACAAGGGGCAGGCCTCTGGATTGAGGATTCAAAGATGAATCGCCAAGAGTTGGTATATTGGGGGTGGGGGTGGTCAAAGCTGATTGAGAGAAGGCTCATGAACACCCGTGGGCTCTCGACACACCTGCTACCTGGCCCAGGTAGTGGAGGGAAGAGCTGCTCCACCAGGCCAAAGGGTGCGTACGAGCTGTTCAGCAATTCTGCCTGGCACTTCTGGTGATCCCATGAGATTCAGATCCCAACCGCAGAGTCTTCATCCGGCCCTTGGGTCTGGGGTGAAAACGGACCAGTGTGAAAGCTCGCTGGGACACTCAACAAATCACCAAGGATGAGCACAGCCCTTCTGTTTGCTGTCACAATCCAGGCAGCCGCCCATGGAACCTTCTGTGACAGCTTTGATTGAAAAAACAGGCATGCCAGAAACCCTCTTCAAAGGAAGCAGGAAGAGAGCCCAGGAGTGTAGGGAAGAGAATCTCAGGGTGCCCCAAATAGGGACATCAACACCAAGAAGAGGCCAGAGACTGGGGCAGGAAGGAGGGTCTAGGGTGAGCCCAGGAGCCAGCTAACACCAGGGGTTCACCCACCTGAGCAAGCATGGCCTCCCTCCCCTGCGGGCATGCTTAAACCCAGACTGCTGGGGCCCGGCTTTGAGTTTCTGCAGGCCTGTGGCGGGGCCTGGGCATCTACATTCCTCAGTTTCCAGGTGGTGCTGCCTCTGTGATGCAGGACCTGGATTTTGAACCGGTGACTTCTCATGCACCTTCAAGGGAGGTCAGGAACAGAAGTTGTGGGGAGGCCCCCCAGGAGCTGGAGCAGTGGAGGAGCAGGACCCAAGGGCCGGATGAAGATACTTGCTGGACCCCGAGAAGACAATCCACGGAATTTGACATGGTGTGTCTTTCGATTTCTTAGTGGAAGGACTGATCCAATCTTAGCCAATAGCTTTGGGAAATGACTAATATGATTGTAGAAATTGAAAGAGGGGTAAGACTTGAGCATGTGTGTATGTGTGCGCGCGCGTACCTGTGTGTGTGTGTGTGTGTGTGTGTGTGTGTGTGTGTGTATTCCTGGTGTGGTGGGGAGCATTTGCTCTGATACTGAGTCTTTGATACCGAGTCTTGAGTTTGTCCCAACTCTGCTTGCAGTCTGGAGCTGGAGGCTAAAGTCCTGACTTGGGCGTCAGATTCTAGAACTTGGGCGGAACAAGGCTTCCCCTCATTGCCTCTTTCTTCATTTTGAACTGAGGGCGTGGGGACCGATCCTGTCTTAGAGTCCTCTCTGGGACCCTTTGCTAACTGGTAGCCTGCTAAGGCTTATGGGAAAGGCAAGAGAGGAAGGGTGTGCGCAGGACCACGTGGATTTAAAGACATCTGCAGCCAAAGGGGACAAGCATAGAGGCCTTCAGGAAGGGTTTGCTGCTGCTGCGGTATAACCTTTCCCAGAACGCCAAGAAGGTTGCAAGCCATCAACGTGTGGAGGGAAGACAGACGGTGGAGGAAGACGTGGATTTGCTCACAGTCAGAGTGATTTGTGAGTCAAGGTCACTTCAGGGCCCCTCAGTGGCCCACCTATTCCCCTTGGTGCCCCAGTACTCATGCAGGAGACAGGGCAGCAGGCAATGGGGTGTGTTTGTATGAAGGCAACCAGGGGAAACCCGGGCCTGTTTTATCAGGAGCAGTACTGGCTACTAAATGAAGTTAGAAGATGTCCTGCAAATAGGTCACAACCTCCTGGGCTTGCAGTCCCAGCCACTTGACCCAGCCTTCCTCCTTCCATTACCCCGTCCTGATGATCTTACCAGCCCTCTTCTCAACGCTGGTCATCAGGAACTCGAGAAGGTCACGGCCTGTTCTTTCTTAGAAACCCATCACTTTAGAATACCACCGAGGGCAGCTGGCTTTTGGTTTGACACATGACCCTGCCCAACGAGCAGATTCTTCTAGTGCCAGGCTTTGGTGAGGAAAGACGAAGGGTCTTGCAGCCAGAGGAATGCATGAGAGCTGCCTACCTTGATGGGAGAGTACCACTTCCGGGGGGAAGACGGCCTCCGCATGTTGTTGTTGAGGTTCCGGGGTTCCGGGAACTCGTACTCCTGCTCGGGCATCTTGACTCTCGCATTCTTCGCCTTCTCCAGCTTAGCCCCCTCTTCTGTGGAGCCCTTTTCTCCCCAACGGACCTAAGACACATCAAATGCAATCAGACGAAGGATGCGACACCATTCTGGTGCCTCACGGGCAGCTCTGGGCCAGGGTGGTGGAAGGAAGAGCTGGTGGGCACACCCTCCCGGCCAGTTCTGCTCTCTCCCACTGGGCTGCTGCCAGGCAAAGCCAAAACACTGGCCTCTGCCCATCACAGCAACAGGCGGGGGGAGTCCCTGGGGCATGCCGACTGCTTGACTGCTAACCCAGAGCTTGGCATTCAAGTCTGAGCTGAGCTACTGGGAAGAAAATTCTGGAGCTGTAGCCTGAAAACCCAATGGAGCCCAGCCCTGTGGGGGGTGCCATGAACCAGGAATACCTTGATGGCCAGCGAAAAACATGGTGGTGTCAACCTGAGTTGTCTACTGATGCTCAATTCTATTGGGTTTAAAGGGGCAGAGGATGAGTGTGTGGGTGCAGGGGTGGGTAGGGGGGTGCTGATGGGTCCATCAGTGGGAGCAGGTCATGTGGGTGGCCACTCAGAGGTTGCGGCACCCAGCCTGTGACCAGAGCACACGTGAAGGCTTCGGGGGCCCAGGTAAGAACTTTGGGTCTTGTTGCAGTGAGAGGAGAGGTGGAGCAGACAGTGGGTCTTCCCTGTCACATGGTGTCTGTGCTCTGGGGATGTACAGTTATAAGGCTGGGTCTCTCCTCCTCTTTCTGCCTCCTCCACAACCTGCTGCCTGGGCCTCACGGAGTAGCCCCCGCTCCTGTGCTTGCGTCTCCATCCCTGAGCCTTTGGTACCCAGGCAGGCCCACCAAGCTCCACACTCCCTGTGGGGAGTGGATGTTGTCTCCTGCAAACCCCGTAGGAAAGGGCACAATTGCCCCAGTGAGATTCCCCGACTGTAACTGTGAACGGGAATAGAAAACCCCGTCTTTCTCTCGTGGAACAGCGGTGGTTTTCGAACTGCTGACCTTGGGGAGGGCAGCCCGACAGATGACCACCATGCCGCCAGGATTCCGCCATGAGGCCACAGCTGGCTGTGAACATCTGTCAAGGCTGTCCCTTCAAAACTCAACAACATGGCCAGGTTCACTGCCATCGAGTTGACTTCACCTCAGAGGGACCGTGGAGAACTGTAGGTAGACTCTAGCACCTGGGAGTTTCCAAGATCACAACTGCTCATGGAAGTAGAGCGCTCTCTCTCTCTTTCTTTCTCTCTCTCTCCCTCTCCCCCTCCCTGCGGATCCCCGCCCAGCTCTGCCACTGAGGCGCCTAGGCTACGCACTGACCTCCATCCTCTTGATGCCTCCAACGCCGCGCCCGCCGTAGTAAGATGCGTCCACTGTCGGCCACTTCTTCTTGGGCAGCCCGTCATCGTCTTCTTCCTACAGAGAGAGTGCACCGCGTGAGGTTGCGGCAGACCGAAGCAAAGCACTGCAGCCTCGACTACCCGGTTCAGGCCTCTGTGGCCCAGTGGATGGGGCAGGTGACACCCCATGCTGTCACGTGGTCTCCTGGCCCTGGGCAAGTCACCAAGCAGATTTTCCTAATCTATGAAGTGTGTGTCAGGAGGAAGCAGAACGAGCCTGGTGGGGCTGCGGCTCAGTTTCCCGGCCTGTGCGTTTCTGTGTCTCTATTCCTTGGGAAAGAGTCCCTGAGAGGCTCCCAGGAACTAAGTAAAAGGCTGGACCTGAGAATCCTCACTGCTGTACCCTGGAGACCGATTGCCAGAGGTCACAGCCTTGAAAAGCCTACAGAGCAGTCTGGCTCTGCACATGCTGGGCGGACATCGGGGAGAAACAACTCCGGGTCACGCACTGCAACAGTCCTTAGCAGGGACCCGTGTCTCCTCTCGTCTCCAAAGTGATGATGCCTGGATCTCTCTCCTCAGCCCTGGTTACCCTGACTGCCCACTCACCTCCACCCCCTGCCACCTAACGGTCACCTCCACAGTCCTGTGCCAAGAACTCCTGGCTTCATCAGGCCCCAAGCTACTCCTCCCGAGTCCGGCAGCACAGCCTCCCTCACGGCCCTTGCCTACCTGTGTCCTGATGGACCAGCAAGCTCTGTTGACCTAAAAAACCCCTCAAGTCCGTGGACATCTTTGTCTTGACCACCAGCTGGCCCCAGGCTGCCACATGGACTCTCCCATGCACCCTTCCCCCAAAAGCTTTCAGACGTATGTGCAGGTGCTGGTCTTTGCTCCCTTCTCAGCTTCCAAGCTCTGCCCTCCCTCCCGCCCCTTCCCATGCTGGCCTCCTGGCCCTCTCTGATGCTCAGGTCTGCCGGGCACATTCCTGCCTCCAGGTCTGAGCATCAGCTGATCTCCTCCTGTCTGATCACGCCTCAGAGAGCGCCCTGCCTCCTCCGGCATTCTTGAAAAGTAGTCCCTGTCTCTGTACCACACTCCGCTTTATCTTACTGATGGAATGAAGCCAGGTCTACTGTTTATTTCCTGTTCCTCTTACTGACTCGGGAGCCCTGGCAGTACTGTGGCTGTGCCCTTGGCTGGCAACAGAAGGCTGGCAGGCGGCACCCAGGACCTGCTCTGCAGGAGGAAGAGGAGGAGAAGGAAGAGGAGGAGGAAGAGGAGGAGGAAGAGGAGGAAGCAGCCCTCATCTCTCTGTCTGCAGGGAAGACACATGGAAACCATCAGTCCACTGGACTAACGGACCATGCAAACATCAGTCTCTCAAAACCAGAAGAACTAGATGGTGTCTGGCTGCCTCTACCAATTACTCAGAAAAGGATCACAATAGAGGGGCCGAGACAGAGAAATGTGGAACAGAGCTCCAAATTATAAAACAGACCAGGCTTACTGGTCTGAGAGGGTCAGTAGGGACCTTAAGATGATGGCCTTTCATCCCCTGGTTGGTCCAGCAGCAATACACTCACCCCTGTGTTAGAACACTCTACCCACCCTAAACCAAGAAGGCCGCATTTACCCAAGGTCAGAGTTCAGTGGGTTGGGAAAGAAGGAGGAATGGAAACAGGAAACACTAGGAAGAAGTGGCACAAGGGGTGCTACACTGAGGGGGATTGCCGAGCATGAGTTGAGGCAACACACACACACACACACACACACACACACACACACGAGAGCTTAAGAAATCCATCCCACAGTCTCTTCAACCACCAAGCCCAACCTTTGGTCCCCTGACTCAAGCTTGCCTGCCAAACTCAAACAACAAAGGGCACAAGACAACACCAAGCTCAGGGCTTGACTAATGGGGAGTCACAGTTTCCCCGGCAGCTAGTATGGCTTTGTTTACATGTTCCCCAGGCTGGGAGGTTGTGTAATCTCGGGAAGAGATGGAGCGATTGCATGCATCTTTACGTTTGGCCAAACATCGATCAAGCAAAATCAGTCCCCACAGATTCCCCTCAGAACACAGACAACCCCCGAGAGTGAATTTTGCATCTCTGTCTCCTCAGGACTTCAAAAAAGCAAGGAAACCTCTGTTTAACCATTCACTGTCATCGAGTGATGCTGGCTCAGAGTGACCCTATGGGGCAGGGGAGGGCTACACCTGTAGGATTCGAGACAGGAACAATTTACGGAAGTGGAGAACCCCAATTTCTCTCCCGGGGAGTGCTGGTGTTTTTAAACTGACCTGTGGTTAGCAGCCCAAAGGGTCCCAACTCCACCACTGCAGCTAGCCACCCAAATGCTTCAAGAGATCTCACTTCTAGGGAAGAGGCTTAATGTCCTCTACAGTTACTGGAAGATACTTGATGGGTTCGATTGCTTGGGATGAGCAATGTATCGGGAATTGGGGGCTTTGGGGCAGTTGGAAGCAGCAGAGGCACAGAAAAGTCTAGAACCTTCCAGCACACAGCAGGGGACGTGAGTGAGGATGGCCAGTGAAGGCTTCTACAGTGGGAAAGTAGACCAGTCTGGTGTTCTTTCAAAAGGCTGGCTGCCCTGTGTTGTAAACAACCCCCTTCATACCTGCAGTAGAAGCCACTCTCCAGAAGGCTTGTGCCAGGGAACCCTGGGGGAGGGGAGTAGGTATGGGGTCAAAGTGGTGTCTAGCACAGGGCAGGGAAGGAACAGGAACTGGAAGTCAGTGGGGTCTGGGAGGAGCCATGCGGATGAGGAGGATGGCTGGTTTTCCATCAAGGGGTTCAAGACGGTTTGTGATTCAAGGATGTGGTGGCCCCAGGCATCCAGCTGGCTGGCATTTGGGGAACACCAGTGGTCCCGCATGTTGTGGACAGTAGAGGTCCATTTTGATCTGCGTGTCCTCAGGCAGACCTGGGCGTGCCCTCCATCCCAGCCTGGCTTTAAGAAGAAACAGCTGTAGAATAAGAAGTCTGATGTGCACATTTGGTCAGCCCATGGTGGAATGAGTCCTGCGCTACCCTCAGACCCTGAACTTTCCCATCTTTCCCAACCATGCTCCAATATTCCTGACTTCATATGTCTGCAAAACCCTCCTCCCATTTCTTCTACCCATCCTGAAAGACCAAGGGCAAATGGAATCTATTCTGTGAAGAGCTTCCTGATTTCCCAAAGCATTCAAGGCTCCCCTCTTGTGTTCCCAGTTTCTGATGTCGGTGGCCCTGTGATGGCTTGACTGTCATGATATGCCACCAGTATGTTAAATGCCAGCAGGGTCACCCCTGGTGGACAAATTTCAGCAGATCCTCCAGACTAAGATGACAGGCTTGGGGCTACTTCAAAAATCAGCTGCTGATGAAAACACACAGATCACACCCAACGGTTGTCTAATATAGTACCAGAAGTTGAGCCCTCTACTGTAGAAGGCACTCAAACTCATAAGAGATGTATCAATGGCCTCTAACGTCCTGAGGATTGTGAAGACAGTGTGGGATCAGACAATGTTTTGTTTGGTTGTACATTAGGTCACTGGAGTTGAAGTGGACTTGATGGACGTTAACCACCACAGCAACACCTTTGTGTTCCCACAGCTTTGTTCACTCAACAAGTAGTTGGCCTTTATAAATGGCTCGCTGCCACAAAGTCAATTCCAATTCATAGGACAGAACAGAGCTACTTCCATGGGTTTCCGAGGCGATACATCATTCTGGGAGCTGAAAGTCTCATCTTGGTCCCATGAAATAGTTGGTGGATTTGAACTGTTGAGCTTGGGGTTAGCAGACCAACTGGGAGCCCACTATGCCACTCATGCTCCTTACCCTAGCCATTAATTCTCAAAGAAACCAACGGGGGAAAGAGGTGAGGTCTCAGATGCTAGGGCAACCTCCCTCTTTCTTGTAGACTGCATTCCAGACAGCTTCACAGACTAATTGGAGTAGCACTTCTTGGAGTTTACTCAAGTGGCTTCTCCACCCCAATCCACTCTGGGTTCCAGAGGGAACTCTCTCTCAAAAGGAGAACATGACTAAAACACAGAATGAAAGCCAAGGAAATAGTATTAAATTAGTCTTGGAATTAATTTTAAATTTTATTGAACTGTAACACATCTTAAGCACTAAGCTTATCCTTGTGTAGCCCTAAACAAAGACCATTTATATTCATCCAGTCCCTCCCTCCCTCAGCCACTCAAGAATCTGTCATTGCATCTTTCCTGCTTGTTGACATAGTGCTGTACCCTGGCAAAAACAAAAGTGAATGCTCCCATCAACAAAATAATCTCTCTCTCCTCCCCCCATTTGTCCATAATTTATATATACATATATAAGGAGCCCTGGTGGCATAGTGGTTAAGTGGGTTGAGTTGTTAACCACAAAGTCAGTGGTTTGAAACCACCAGCTTCTCCCAGGGAGAAAGACCATGCTTTCTACTCCCGTAAAAAGTTAGCTTCTTAGAAAACTCACAAGGGCAATTCTGTCCTGTCCTATAGGGTCATTATGAATCTGCATTGATTCGATGGCAGTGAGAGTTTGGAGATAGATAAATATGTACAAAATAAAACCAAGCTTACTGTCATCAAGTCGATACCAACTCATAAGGGCCCTATAAGACAGGGTAGAACATCTCCTGTGAGTTTCATAGACTGTAACTCTTTATGGGAGTAGAAATCTTTCTCTCGAGGAGCAGATGGGTGGTTTTGAACTGCTGACTTTGTGGTTAGTAGCCCAATGAATAACCACTAAACCACCAGGGTTCCCCAATGACCCTAAAGAACAGGGTAAAACTACCCTTTTGGATTTTTGAGGCTGTAAGTCTTTAAGAGAGCAGAAAGTCTCATTTTCCTCCCAGGAGATGACTGATAGGTTCAAATGGCTGATTTTGCCGTTAGCAGCTCAAAGCGCAATACACTATACCACCAAGGCTTTGTATATATCTGTAGAGGAGGGAAGTTCCTGAGGGTGATGACATGAACTTAAAATACGAAGCTCAGAGAGACTCTCAAGCCTGGGAAGTTCTGGAGGGCAAAATTCATGTACTTGTACTTGAAGACAGACCACTGAAGAGGTGGGGAAGTTATCTGGACTCTCTTGGAGCTCGATTCAGCAAATTTTATCAGAAGATTTGGGAATGAGAAGGGTTGCTGCGAAATTTGTGCCACGGGTTCTGAGTGACCAGGAAAAGGATCATTGAGTGGAAACATGCCCTGCTTTGAAAGAACAGTTCTGAAGCAACCCAGACTTTTTTTTCTCAAAGGTCCTTTCTGGTGACCAGATATGGTGCTATTCTTATGACCCCTCAAATAAACATCAATGGAGCCAGTGGAAGATGCCATCATCATCTCCCCCCCTCAAAAAAAAAGTTGATCAAGTGAAATCAAAGCTTAAGATGATGCTCATTTGGGTTTTTTTTTAAGTGAGGGGGATGGTGCATTTGGAGTTAATTTCACCAGGTCAGACTATTAATCAAGCTTTCTATTTAGAGGTTCTGCAAAGATTGCACAACAGTGTGCAACAAAAAAGACCTGTTATGTGGCAGACAGGGAACTCGTTATGCCGCCAGGACAATGCACCTGCTCACGCAGCCATCTCAGTGCACCAGTTTTGGGCAAAAAAAACAGCATGCCTCTGTTGTCCCACGCACCCACTCACTTGATCTCGCTCTGTGCGACTTCCTTTTGTTTCTGCGCATGCAGAGGGACACGAAAGGACAGCGATTTGAAAACGTAGAAGAGGCAAAGAATAAAAGGAGGGAGGCGCTCTCAGCCATCCAAACAGCTGAGTTTGAAAAATGTCTCCAAGAATGGAACCTCAGGTTTGACAAATGTATTAAGTGTCATGGAGAGTACTTCGAGGGTGATAAGGCTGTTTTGTAAAAATACTTAAATACAGAGCTTTGAAAAAAGTTTGGGCTTTGGGGGGGGGCACTCCATTGTATAAGGTTTTCACTGCTCGATGACACAGATTTAGAAAGTCATGTCTGAACTCCTTGTCAGGTTCAAAATGCCGCCTTTTACTGTCTAAGTTCAGTTATTTTCAATAGCAGACATTGTTCTGGGATGCGATGGTGAACGAGCCGATGAACGATCTAAGCAGCATGCTTAGTAACCTAAGAGAGCGCGTCAAACAGGTTTGAGGGGGAAACGGGATGGAAAGTTAACGGGCTGCAGCAGAGAACCTTGACGTCCTACGGCTGTGAAGGGCTGTTCGAGACCCTGCGGTCAGTCCTCTGGGGACAATTCAAAGACGAGTGAGAGTCATGAGGGAGCACAGGAAACAAGGGAGGGAATGGCTTTAAACTCTGATGCAGAAGGAGGGATCCATCAAACACCTCTGGAGCAACCTGGGGAAGGAAGCGACTTGTGACGGGAGCATCCGAGTGCCTTTTGTGGAGACGGTAGGACAGGAGCCCTGCTTAAGGGACTTGTAGCATCTGAATCCCAGGAACTGTGATGGACTGAGTAGCGTAGGTGAGGACTACAATTCTTCAGAGCACTGTATAGAGTACTTGGCAGGGGCTAAGTGACACCATTTGTGTCTGTGGGCTTTCATTGTCTTGTGCCAATACACATTAGGAAGGATGTTAGGGTCACCAGACCTGCAGTGCCAACACATATGCAAAGGTAATCAACAGTCTCTGGTGATGGTCTCGGGACTGCTGGCACGCTCCTGCAGCCCTGCGCTCCCCTTCTAGCTCCAGCATTCCAAGGCTGACATTCTGCTTCAGAAGTCCAGCCCATTGTCATCTTCAAGAGAAGGTAGAACTTGAACAAAAATGGATGCCGCCAGACAATCCCAGCCATGTCTCTGCCTTGGATTTTAACCCTTTCTCTCCAGGTGGCTTTTGAGTTTTGACGAGGTGGTGGTGGTTGTGTGTGTGTTTTGATCCAGGAGGGGATTTGCCTGGCAGAGCAGGTCATTCTATAGATATATCTTGGAAGGCTCAGAGCTGTGGTCTGGGGTAATCCGCCAGACTCCTCTGGTCTCATTGCAGAAGGAGACCTAAGTTCTCCCAGCCTGCTGTGGTCACGGTGGCCGGCAAGTCACCTTCCTAAGGTGAATGCAGTGCCAGCCCCAGGGAAATCATGACAGCTCCTCAAATTAAACATGATGAGGAGAGGGAAGATTCCTCCCCCGCTCCCCCTTCACTTCAGGACAAGCAGAGCGTCCTGTCCAGGGTGAGCTGCGTGGCTTATTTTTTCCTTGGCCTTAAAAGAGACAGCAGCACACAACACAGCAAAGCCAAACTGGAAAGAACCCAGATTCTTTCTCTTGACGGATTAAGAAAAAAGGCTTTTTTAGGGGGATGTAAAGAGGGTTTTCTCTCCCCCACTCCCTGCTCTGTGCACAGCAATGTAATTTCCTCCCCTGATTTCTGGGCAGAAAGTTAACATTCCAATAAGATGTGCTTTAATTGATTGCAGCTATTAAACCCCTTGGCTTGCATGCTTATGTTCCAGGATATAAGAGCCACATGGAAGTTTAAACTTAATCATTAGTCTTTCTCTAGGTAGGAAACTTGACAAAGGCCTTGGGGAGAGGGGGCGGTGCATGGTTTGCACACAGCAGGCCTTTGAGATGGAGGAGAAGAAACCTGAAATGTCAGTGTGTCTTTAGGTGCCTCTAAGTTTTCTGACCTCTGGCTTCCAAGTGGGCTGGGCGTGGCATGCTGGGAGTCTAGCTATCCCAGAGTACTCAAAGGATTAGGAAAGCCATTTGCTTTGCATTCTAGCCCCTGGATGCTAATCTTCCTCCTTAGCCATCAGTATCTTTGCTTCCCGACTCTCTTTCCGGGGAGCAGACTGCTTCCTGACCAACTTGGTGGGGGAAGGCTAAGATTCCTCTCTCTCTCTTTTTTCCCCCTTCCAAAGGATGAAGATGAGAAAGCAAAGTCCGGGTCTGATTAGTCTCTTCTCTCTCGAATATAAGAGGGGCTTCAGAAATGTTTGTGGGAAAGTCCCATTATCTTTTCATTCTATTTTTCCATGAATTTTTTGAGCTCCCCTCCCCTCACCCTGCTCCCCTTGTACATAGGGATCTCTGCTGTGGGAAACCTTTGAGGTGGTATCATCTTCAATGAATGAACAGTGGGAACATTTCAGCAGCAGGTTGTTTCGGGAGTCCCTGGGTCGTCTGGAGAAGGGGGTGGTCACTGGGCCCCAATCTGCACACACATGGTGCTGTGGGGTACAAGGTCAGCAGCTAACCACAGGGCCAGAGGCTCTTATTTGTCAGCCGTTCAGAGGCAGAAGGAAGAGGCTACCTGCTTCCGTCAAGACTCGTGGCCTTGGGAGCCCTAGATAGGTCGCTGTGAGTCTGGGAGGGGCTCCAGGGCGGTGGGGTGGACACCCAGCAGGCAGAGAAGTCTCTGTGCAGGGAAGACGACCTTTGGGTGCTTGTTGTAGAGGAAAACTCAGTACCCTGGACCTCTGAATAATCCCAGTGATTAGAGAAAATATACCAGTTTTTATATCTCAACTTGAATTTAGTTCACAGAGAGAAAAGCACCCCCGGAAATGATTCTGTCTTTGGCAGCTGATTGTGCTCAGTGCCTCTTCCGTCCCTCATGGGGAAGGGGTCCAAGAGAGACTTCCCCGGCCCTTAGCTTCACGCTCTGTGGGGACGTGGGTCTGACTTAGCTCTGCTTTGCTGGGAGTCAAGACTGGGCTATCCACACCAGCTCTGAGCCCTGGTCTCCTGTCTCGTTTACTTGGCCAGGTCTCGTTCTGGTCACTTACCTCACTCTCCTCGACAGGGGGTGGAGGGACTTCCTTGATGATCTGAAAATACATAAGAAAGAAGAGGTCAGTGCAGATCTGGCCACCTACTTTCTAAGAGGCCTGCACTGCGGGCCATGATCACTGATGCCACGGTGCCAGAGCACAGCAGGTGCAGTCAATGTCCTGCAGTGTCTTTCTGGGCAGACAGACAAATGCAGCTAGTTAGAGCACTGTCCAGGTAGCGGTCTCCTTTCTCAATGGCATCTGAGGTCATTTGGATCAAGAAAACCACGCCCTGGTGGCCAATTTCAGCTCTTACTCCATGGACGCTCTTGTCAATGTAGTCCCACATTGACCCATGTGTTCCATCATGCATCTAGTTATTCACCCCTCCACCCACCCATCGAAACATTTAACAGAGAACTGCTCCTGGACAGAAGTCAATGGGCACTGAGAATGATGGGGAGGAGCGCTGGCGGCCCAGTGGTGAATGCCTTTGGCTGGTTGCTAACCCAAATCTGCTATCTGCTCTGTACCGCCTTCTTCTGTAAAAATTGCCAGCCTTGTTGGACTCTGTCCTGCCCAGTCATGAGGAGCAGTCATTGGCCCATGTGACCTCCAGAGGGACAGCACAGCGGTGGAGGTCCTTAGGTGCCCTCGGGTTAGTTCCCACTCAGAGAAACCCAATGCCCCACAGAACCGACCACTGCCTGGTCCTGCACCGCTCAGAATGGCAGCTTCAGAAGGGGTACCCAGGGATTTATTTCAGGGCACTGGCTCAGGCGGAGCAAAGAATGACCTAGTCAGGCGACCCTTTGCAACTGCCCCATCATTGAGGCTGTGGAGGGGAGGGCAGAGGCCTTGGGCAATGAGAGGATGGGGTTCACACAGGTCAGGGGAGGAGGACAACGAGGGGGCCGTCACCAGGTTCCCCTTCCCTGGTTCTCAAGGCTTTGTCCATCAAGGGAAGGCTCTTGTCCTCCATCAGATTTCGCTTCTTAGAAGGCAGTCTGGTTATATTTACTGTGCCCTCACCCTGTTCCCTGGAGCACTACTCCCACCTCCCTCATGCCCACCTCATGACCAGAGTTTTCAGTTCTTGACACACAGACCTTTGCCTGAGAGGGGTTCTGGCAACTACACAGATCATGACGTGTCTGATGACATTGCCTCTCTATCTGTCTAGGCCAGGCTGGAAGGAGGGGATGAATAGATGGAAGGATGGATGGAGAGGGGCCTTTGGGACCACACACAGGACCAATGCCTTCATCTTCCAGCTGGGGATCATGTCCTTGACTCCAGGCCAGGCTGCCTACTTGGTATCAAGCCTTTCCTTCTGCCCCTCTGTTTACTAGGTACACCAGACTACTACTGAGTCGCTGTAAGGCATAGCGCTCCCTCTGTTGGGTTTCAGAGACATAGTTTTTGCCGGAACTCTGTGTTAGTCCGGGTAGACTAGAGAAACAAATTCACAAACAAACATATGTATATAAGGGAGAGGTTTATATATAAGAGAAACGGAATGTGGAAAACACATTCCAGCCCAGTCCTGTCCAAGGTCATAAATCTGATATTAGTCCATATGTCCGATACCAATTTATAAATCCTCTTCAGACTCAGGAAGCACATGCAATGATACCAGGACAATCACAGGTCAGTGGGTGCAGAGTCTTGTATAACCAGTGGCGGTAGAAGCACCTCAGCACTGGCAGGGGTCTCCCCATGGCTCGTCCAGTTTTCCAGGGTTTAGGGTCTCTCAGCATGCTGCCATGTGTCTGGTCAGCTGCAATGCCTCTCAGGGAGTGAGTCATGAGTCTCCCACCTCCAAAGGGAAAATACCACTAGATTTCCCAGAATTCTCAAAGAAGAAGGCCATGCCCACACAGAAGTCCTATTGGCTATCTCCAGATTGACAGGCCAGACTCCACCCCTACACTCTTAATCCTCAAATTGACACCACATTAGGTGACTGCCATAGCATCTCGCCCCAGCTTCCTGGCGTGCAGCGAGCCTTAGCAGGCCAAGCCCGAACAGCACCTCCAGGGTTTCCCTACCGAGCACACCATCCCTCTGGTTGGAGGCTTCTCCTTGGGCCCTGCTAGGGTTCTGGGCCCATTGGTGTCACCCAACTCCCAGCTCTCGTGGTTGGATAGCCGTGGCACCACGACAGGTCATCAACTTGAGGTTCCACGAAAGCCAGCCAATGGTCAGGGTCTCCAGCCACCCCAAAGTCTGGTGTTCCATTCATAGAAGGGCAGAGGTCGAGGGCCCGGGGGTTTCCAAAGATCCCTTCATGCGCCTCCACTTCCTGGCCTTTGTGGGGAAGCCTGGTGCACATCTTTGGAAAGGCTGAGACGATGCTTTGCTCACCCACTCAACCCTGGCTCCGATTTCCTTACTCAAACCTCGAGGGAGGGCTGCTACTGCCCAGTGCTAATTTCCCACCGGCTCAGAGGCCAACTAAATGGTTTTAAACAGGAAATGCCTAGGGGCTGGATGGTGTGGTGACGAGCTGCCCCCCTTCCTTCCCCCCCACACACGTAGGTCAGGGTGAGGGAGGGAAGGGGGACAGGATATTGGGGGCACACGGACAGATGCTGACAAAAGTGCTGCCAGCAGCATGTGTGGTGAGCAGGACGTCCAGCCGGTTCACTGTGGCCTTGACGTCCCGCTGAGAACCTGCATCTCCACCCCAGCTCTTGGCCCTGGAGTCAATGCGGACTCAAGGTGACCTCTAGGGCAGAATATAGTGGGTTCCCTTGGGTCTCTGAGCAGCAAGCCTCAACTGTCTCCTGCAGAGGGGCTGGTGGGCTCTAACTGGTGATCTTGAAATCAGCGGTTCAGCATGTAACCCACATCGTCACCCGATTTCCACCCAAGACCCATAAGAATCACGTGGGGGGCTGCAAGAATCTTGAGTGGAAGGCAGATTCTTTGAAGGGGGTTGAACTGAAAGGAAGGGGCTGGAAGGCCCGGTGGGAAGAGACCAGGGCATAAGGAGGCTCAGGGCAGCATAGCCAGGGTTTTGTCTTCACTGTGCAATTTAGCCTCCTCTCACGCTAAGAGGAAGTGCAACATCAATGTGAACCCCGGTCTGACACGGAGTTGAAGGCTTTGACAAGTCTCATCTCCCTGAGCACCAGTGTCCTCACCTGTTAAGTGACCTTGAAGGAACTGAAAAGCATTGGGTTTCTAGTGAATACTCAATAGGGGATGCATCTTATGACGACTCCCCTTTCCCGCCCTGTTTGCCTCTGCCTTTCTGCTACATGAAATCTTCAATGAGGGCTTCCTTAAGTCCCTGAGTCTACTGCATCTGGGGTTGGCAAACGTTTGAGATGACAGAGCCAATCCTCCCCCTCATAACAATTTAAAAGCGATTCAGGAGCCATTGATACATTTTGACAAACAAATGAAATCCCTGTGATCTGAATAATGCTCTTCAAAGCATCTCGATTTGGTTTCACACTCATATACTGATGGCTTTTGTGTGTGGCTCTTAAGCTGCCATCAGCCGACCCCTGCACTAGACAACCTCTGGATCGAGCGGTTGGGAAACCAGAGCTTCATACATGAGTGTGGCAGCAGGAAGTGTTCGGATGGTGGCCAGAACAGCTCCGCCTTACGGGACTGGGCATCCCATGGTGGACAGAGGGCCTGGCAGTGGCTGGGGGCTCCAGGGCACTCAGTGGCCTTGTGCCTGGCCACTGATCGAGAGGTTCCTTGGCCAGGAAGGGCTTCTCCACAGAACTTCATCATCACCACCTGGGCCAGTCTTTTGATTTCATTGACTGAGCGATGCGCCAGCCAGCCACACCCAAGCACATGGCTTACTGAGTCTGCATGTGAGGGACACTCATCTGTCATCCAGGCTCTATGTGGGCACGCTGAAGGCTCCTTGGGGGTGCCATGGGGGTGGTGGTGGTGGTGGTACGTGGCTGCTAACTGCCACTCTGTGGCAGCCTGATTGGGTACACGTGGACAGCCTTGGAAACACCACGGGGTTAGGTCTACTCTGTCCTGCGGGATCATCACCAGTTGGAATCAACTCAGTCAAGGGCAGTGGGTTTTCTTTATGCTTCTGGAAAAAGACAAGCATTTTCAGGGAGACTGGAACCTGGCACCCCAGGTGTCCCATTGGTTGTTGGGCGTCTGGTTGTGTGTGACAGGAAGGAGCATGTCTCCCAAGTTCATCCACCACCACCCTTACCCTGCAGGTAGGGAGTGCTCGCCCAGTGGATGGCAGGGGAGCTTTTCAAAGTAGGATCCAGACAGGCTCAGCCTGAAGCCAGGAGATAGACACTTCAAGCTGTGGAGCTGGATGGCTCTCCCTGAGGACAGCCACAGCGTCCCTCTGAGCACGAGGATCCACCCACAAGCCCCACCTCCTCCCCTTTGAGAAGCCGATGCCCTGCCGGCGAGAAGGGCCACATGGGGAACCCCCTGCCTGGCTCCCAAGCTTGTAGTGCCACCACTGCCTGGCTGCCGAGAGAGTGACCTTAAAAATACAAATCCCAACAGGTTGCCGGTGACTTTCAACTGGCTCTGGGATTCACATGGCTCTTAGAATAAAATGCACGGTCCTCCACTTACAGTCCCTGCCAAGGCTGGCCCTCCCACCTTACTTCTTCCCTCCACTTTGCACACTCCAGCCATTTGGCCACCTGCCGGCGGCTTCCAACATCCCCTACGGCAGCTTACTGGATAGATCTTCTGTGTAAATGCTCTGTCTCCTCCCCGCTCGGGCCTGGCTCACACCCACCTGCGAGTGAACACCCATGCCCTGGACAGATCCCGGTACACACATCTCAGGGCAGCCTGATTTCGACCTGCAGAAACACAGGGTCGCTTCTAGGGGTTCACACAGTCAGACCTAGGAGGTTCATCGCCTAATTCCTGCTTCCCACTAGCATGACTAGGAAGTCTGTCTTTCCAACGAGAGTGTATGTTAGGAGCAGCTGCCCACGGACACACTCAGGCTTGGTTTGGAAGGCACCGGGAGATTCCTCTGGGATGTGTTGGATTTTCAGCTCCTTCCTCCGTCTCCAGTAGCCGCTGCCTCTGACTCAAGGTGGCCCCAGAGGTATCAGAGAGAACTGTGCCTCGGCGGGGTGGGGGGGAGGGTTTATGGCTGATTTTTCAGATTGTTGGACCCTTCTCTCAAAGGGACTTGGGTGGATTGGAGCTCTAACTCTTGGGTGAGCAGTTCCATGCATTCATGATTTGTACCACCCCAGACACTCTCCTTCAAGAAAAACACCGCCAGTATGTGAGTTCTGACTCTGCGTGATACAGGGTCTCTGAGGCTCTATACCTTCTGAGGGGCAGACAAACTCCTCATTCTCCAGGAGAGCAGTGGGTGGATTTGAAGACAAACCTTGCAGTTTGTTTACTCAAACAGAACCACTGGAGACAATCGGTCAAGTAAGCATTACACTGCTAACCAGGTCACAGGTTCAAACCCCTTGGTGGCTTTTTGGGAGACAGTTGAGGCTAGCTGCTCCGACAGAGTTTTATAGCCTTGGGAACCTGTGAGTTGTAATAGACTCGATGTCAGAGGGTTTGGGTTTTAAGGTTGAAGATACCCTTGATAAAATAGGTATGAGGAAAATTCCTCAACTGATGTATTTAGGAACATACCATGCTAGAACTGAGGATCAGGACCTGAATTATTGTTTCATATCTCTACTCCAGAGGCCATGATTACTTCCCTAATGACCACCAACCTCAGGTTGCCTGTTCTGGAGGGGGAGAAAGCGACCTTTTGCTATTTGGGGATAGCTGTTTCAGGGCCCCTTTGTACTAATGGTTGGGCTGATGAGGTCAAAGAAACAAGGAAAATGAGAGATGACTCAAATGAGCCAAAGAACCAAGTGTTTCTTTGCTGCCTGTGTGGCTTGAGACCATTTCCATGGAGTGAAACGCGTCTCCTCTCCACTGCTTCTCAAGGACTTTATCTTGATTTGACCCGATCTCCGTTCAAACATGCACTGAGCTGGGGGCCAGACTGGCCAGAAATGATTGTGTGGAGAAAGGGAAGACAAATGAGACCAGACAGAATCTCATCATACTCCCATCTTACTGACAATGTCTCCCCTTACCAAAGAGACTAAGGTTTTCCACGTGTGCTCCTTAGTGTAGCTGTCAGAAATGGCCATGGTGGCAGCTTTGGAAATAGAGTTAGCCTGGGAGAAAGATCACATATGCCCGTGACACTTGGGAAATGTAGGCACCCTGGTTTTATGGCTCTCTGGAAAGCTCTCTCAATTGATATACTGTCAATGTGAAACACAGCACCAGGTGAGTTGATGCCTTGTTTTCTTTCTCCAGAACTGTTGACATTTTGCTTCACATGTGTGGTTTGGACCCTCGCCACAGCCCTGGGGGTGCTGTGGATCAGATCGTGGACTGTCACGGTGTGGCAGGCATGGGACCGAGGCCCTGTGGTGCCAGCTCTGGGCGGACAGATGTTGGTTATCCGCTATGAGGAGTGTGATGACTCCAGGGACTTCTCTTCTGACCCTCTTTCTTCTTAGAGTGCATTGAGTGTCTTAAGACCCTTTTGAATGGACTTCACAGGGGCATCTCCTGCAACCCCCTCTCTGGGGCAGGCCCAATTCTCTCCTTACAAAGAAGACACTTCCGGAATGCATTTTCTCTGTTGTCTAAACAGAGTCCAAGAGTGCCACTCCAGACAGTGCCTCTGGCAGCAAAACGCATCCTCTTCCCCTCAGTGATCTCAGTGGGTTTGAACTTGGATCAAGGGTAAGGATCACATGGGGAAGGCTTCTTAAAACGCACTTTTCTGGGCTCTACCTGGAGTTTCTCATGAGTAGGACCTCTGGGGGTGGGGGGGGGGAGGCTTGAGGATTTTGTTTTCCCACTTTCAAAACCAAGTTTCCAATATTGGTGATGCTTGTTCAGTCCTCCGTAGACTGCACTTTGCCCAACATGGATGGGCAAATTTGTAATCCATGCTGAATCCCACTTAGAGACGCGGGGGGTGGGGCACATTTGGTTTCGCGTCAGAATTTCTTTGAGTGCCCTGTTGAGGTTTGCCTTTGGCCGACAGAAACGCTATCCCTTTCCTGGGCCAGTCTGACATGTGTGCTGGCCCTGCTCGAAGCTGTCGGGCTCTATGGAGTCTGCTGCCTCTGGGCCCTGGAGGCTGACAGATACAGAACTATTTCTGCAAGGGTGTGTGTGTGTGTGTGTGTGTGTGTGTGTGTGTGTGTGTGTGTGTTAGTGCTCTTTGCAGGCATTCCCTGGCTACTTCTGGCATGTGTGTGCGCTCATCTCTGGTGCAGAGCTGGCTGGCTGGATTCCTCAGAGCCCGGGGCACATATCCTTTCTATTTGCAATGTTGGTGGTTGCCACACCGAAATGCTGTTGCACTTCCTTATTCCACACTCGACTCTACTAAGCCTCTGGCATATTTGGTCAGCTTCCCTTTTTTTTTTTTTCTCAGTATGCCATTCAGTGTTTGTCTTGAGATCTCTATAGGACATCCATCATCATGCGACTTACGGAAGGAATGCACGCAGGTTTGTCTGAAGGTAAAGGTAAAGGAGGTGTTTCTGATCATCCTACACTTTCCTGCCTCTCCACCATGCCCTTCAGAGAGATGATTTCCATTGTGGTCATTTTCATGGCAGCCCTAGGTGACGCATACAGCCTCTAACGACCATTAGTAGCTTGTGACACATGGTTGTGTCTTTGGATTGCATCAGAGCCATAGGTTGGATTTACTGTTAATTATTTAAGGACTTTATTGGAAACCATCTATCCCTGTTCTATCCTTTCTTCTAATCTCAGCCTCTAAATCAATTCTTTCCCTCCATGGTTCACAATTACACTTTCCAGCTTTATGCCTTAAATGGAATTGCCAAGATTTCCTCAACATTTGAAACATATATACACATTCCTTTTGTCTCAGTCCACATATGTATGCACAATCATTTTGAGTGTTCTGCTTTTGAACGATTTCCCCCACCAGTTCTCTTATGTTCATGTGATATCTGTGTCCACGGGTCCTCAATCCCATAATGTAGTGATATATTTTGGAGCCCACTGCATGTTATCAGAGAAATGAAAGCGTTTTGAGGACTTGGGGTGAACCTGCTGTTTACTCATGGCTGCCGATTCTGAAGAGGACAAAGGAAAGATGCTTGGCCAGGCCTGGCATCATCCTTACACCCGAGTGTCACACAGGCACATGGTCGTTCTCTGTGTGGAGCAGAGGCCCCGGCATCGGAGGGACACTCTTTCTTGGTATTGGCAATTTCATCCTGTGAACTCGCATTCATCACACATTTACCTGGGGGAATCCCACGGGGCATTGTTTGAGGACCCAACTTATCAGAAAGGATTATGGGGTTGCAAATTTTTTAGGCATGTGAACACTGTTCATACATTTGGTATCCATAGAACTCAAAATGTATATAAATATGAATAAGCTGCAAGGACACAGCTGTCAACTCTCTGGGAACACACACACACACACCCTACCTGGAGTCCATCATTTCCCTCAGAGACCCAGCTTTCAGCATTAAACTCAACTCCAACTTTGAAACTTTTAAGAGTCCATGGCCACCGAGAGGCTCTAGTACCAACTCTCTAGGTTGCTGAGATCAGAAAGTAGCCTGAAGGCAGTTTAAGGGTCTGACTTTCAGATCCTTCTTCATTTTGATCCTGGGAATGCCTTTTCTTTACTTGTGGGCCTGCCCATACCTTTAAAATATATATATTTTTTGTTTTTGTTGGCTATATAGTCAAGAGTAACTGATTTTTCAAAAATTGTTACCTCCTGCACACTCAGAAACACTGACTCAAGTGAATGTAGTATCTAGATAAAAAGATTTTTTTTTTGGGGGGGGGCGGCTTTCCCTTGTTGTGGTTAGGTACTGTGGCAGTTAAATAATTTGTCAACTTGCAAAGGGATGAAGTCTAGCCTACCAATTGGGTCACAGCCAAGGAGGTCTCTGTGTGGGCATGGCCTTCTCCAGAGGATTCTGGGAACCCAGGTCTTCCTCCCTGGTGGTGAGACACACATTCACTCTTTGCTTCACAGTCCTGTTGACAAGTCACATGGAGCCATACTGATGGCAGGCAGAGCCTTGGAACTGGAGGAGTCATGTGGAGACCCATGCTAGTGCTAAGATACTTCCACCACCACTGGACCCACAAGACTTTCCACCCACTGGCCTGCAATCTTCCTACACTCAGTGTAGGCCTGTGTTGCGTGAGTCTGATGAGGAATGTACAGGTTGGAAGTGGACATGAGGGCTAATATTGGACTTAATGGGCTTGATCTGGACTGGGTTGTCATGTTTTCACAATACAGAATGACTATTTTATATAAAACTCTTTCTTACACACATGAGTATCTATGAATCTATTTCTCTAGTCTACCTTGATGAACACAAGGACCACCAAGCCAGTTCTAACTCATAGTCATCCTATGCACAACAGAAACACTGCCCAGTCCTGTGCCCCTCTCACAATTATTCTTATATTTAAGCCCATTATTGTAGCCACCATACCAATCCATTTTGTCAAGGGCCTTCCTTTTTCTCCCCGCTGCCCCCCTCTTCTTTAGCAGGCATGAAGTCCTTTTCCAGGGGCTGGTCTCTCCTGATAACACGTCCAAAGCACCCGAGACTATGTCTCACCATCCTTGCTTCTAAGGACGACTTTGACTGTCCATCTTACCAGATTGTTTATTCTTTTGGCAGTTCATGGTATTTCGGATAGTCTTTGCCAGCACAGTCATTCAGTCACAGCTATTCTTCTTTGGTCTTCCTTATGCAATGTCCAACATTCTCATGCATATGAGGCAGTGAAAAATGCCATGACGTGGGGCAGCTGGACCTCAGTCCTCAAGGTAGCATCTTTGCTTTTCCACACTGTGGAGAGGTCTCGTGCGGCAGATTTCCCCAATGCATTGAGTCATGTGATCTCTTGACTGCTGCTTTGCTGAGCATTGATGATGGATCTAAGGGCAGTGAAATCCTTGACAACTTCAATCTTTTCCCACTTACCATGATTGTACCCATTTGTTAACATGTGAGGATTTTTGTCTTCTTTCTATTGAGTTATAATCCCTACTGAAGGCTGCGCTTTTTAATCTCCATCAGCAAGTGCTTCCAGTCCCCCTCGCCTCGAGCAAGCACGATTGTAGCACTTGCAGAATCGTGGGTCATTGATAAGCCTTCTTCCAATCCTGACTGAAGGGAGCCTTCTTCTTCAGATAGTCCAGCTTCGCTGATGATTTGCTCAGCATACAGATGTTATAAGTAGAGCGAGAGGATCCGACCTTGACACATAGCTCTCTTTATTTTAAACCATGTGGTGTCCCCTTAATCTGTTCGCACAACTGGCTCTTGATCCATAAGCGCTTTCTGCAGGAACACAGGAAGTGTTATGAGATTCTCAAGGCTACTCACAGTTTGTCATGTTTTGCACAGTTGAATGCCTTTGCACAGTCAATGAAACACAAGTAAATATCTTTCTGGCATTCTCTACTTTCACCCAAGATCCATCTGACATCAGCAACAATAACCCTTGTTCCACAGCCTCTTCTGAATCTAGCCTAAAAGTCTGGCAGCTCCCTGTCAAGATAGTGCTGCAACCATTGCTGGATAATCTTCAGCAAAATTTTACTTGCATGTGAAACGAAGGCTATTATTCTCTAATTTGCGCATTTCTTTGGAATGGGTACCAGTATGGATCTCTTCCAGTCAGTCCAGATAGCTGTCTTCCAAATTTCTTAGTATAGGTGAGTGAGCGTTTCCCCTGCTTCATCAGTTTGTTGAAATAGTTCCATCAGTCTTCTGCTGATTGTGTACGAGTGGCCAGTATCAGTCTATTTGCATTCACTAATGCCTCCGATATAAATCTTTAATTCAGGCCAGCTTTCATATCTGACGACTTCCAACTTTCCGAGATTCACACTTCGTACATTCCAAGGTCTAATTATTCATAGATGTCTGCAGCTGTCCCCCCCCTCATTTTGAATTGGACTCGTCAGCAAATGAGGCCCCCCCAAAGGCTGACTCTTGCAGGCTTTCTTCCATCCAGGTCATTATGGTTGACTTCATATGAGAAGGTAGCTCTTCCTCAATCCTATTTTGAGTGCCTTCCACCCTGGGGTGTGTATGTGTGTGTGTGGGGGGGGGGGCGGGCTCAGCTTATGGAGAGATATCTGATGCTGTTCTGCTCCTGGTCAGGAAGATTTCAGCGGCTTCATCCTCTGGCGTGGACAGCCTACTCTTTCCATGTTGTCTGTTCTCAGTCTGGCAGCTCTGCTGAAACCCGTTCACTTTGCGTGACCTTGTTGGTACTTGAAAACACCAGGGAGATTGTTTCCAGCATGACAGCAGCACACAAGCCACCGAAGTCCGACAAACGGAGAGCTAAGTGGCAGGCCTTTGGTTTAGAGCATTGTGTCTCGTAAGACCAGTGGGGCCTGTCTTCTGAAGTGAATCCAGTTTCTATCCTCGTAGGTTCTGTGTGAGGAGACTCCTTGAGAACAGAGTGGCGGGTGGGAGAAATTCTCACCTAGATTTGAGCAGCCACCACACCAGGACTTTCATGCCACAGGTAACAGGGGCGCTTGCTTTGACTCTCACCTTATAGGCTTCCATGCGGATACCCAGACTTTTAAATAACATTCTTTTCAAAAGTCAAATGAGCGAAGAAATATTGGCAACTCGATATGGCAATTTGCCAGGAAGGATGAGTTGCTCGCTGATGGCAGATCAAATGAAACTTTATACTATACAAATTGTCTAAAGCTTAAATACTCTTGGGTCTGGTAATCCGATCTATAAAACACCACCACGAGTGACTGCCAACGGTGGTGACCTAGAATGCAGCGCAATAAATTGTCAAAGAAAGGAGCCGAGCACACCTTTTATTCTTCCCATTTGGAACTCAAGTTGCAGCGAAGTTTTGTGCTCAGGCCCTGAAGAGATGGACCATTTAAAGGGCCAGCTTCATGAGGAACGAGAGTGAGAGTCGTGGCAGGAGTGCTAACATTCGTTGAGAAGGCGGAAGGTAACTTCTGTGGTGTCAGGGATAGAAATGTGCCCTCTCACAAGGAGGGGGACGTCCTACTGTCTAGTCCCCAACAAGGCGACTGTGTTGAGAAGTAACGTGTTTGAAGATGGCATGAGTTCCCTTACGATGAAGTCATCCTGGAGTAGGCTGGCCCTTCATCTTCTCTGAGTGGTGACCTTATAAAAGGGGAGGACAGGCGCAGAGGAAGGGTGGTGTGTGAAAAAGCAACAGAGAGTCATGGAGCAGCGAGGCCAGCAGCTGCTTGGGGAGCCAACCAAGGACCTCTCCCTTGAGCCTCCAGAGAGAACATTGTCCAATGGACGTGGTGAATTTGACTGTTAGCCTCCAGGAATGTGAGGCAATACATTTCTTTTTTTTTGGTGGGGGTGGGGTGGGCATCACTGCTCTTAGGTGCTGGGGAGTAGGAGGCCCAGCCTTTGCTCCTGGGAGGTGGAATCGGACCTCCATCTCAGTTGGCTGCAGTCCTGCACACAACCACTACGCCACCGGGGGTCAGCCCCGAGGCAATACATTTCTATACTCCTCAAGTACCCAGTTTCTGATGGTTTGTCAGCAGCGTCAGGACACTAGCACACTGGGTGATTTCAAAGAATGGCTGGTACATCCTCCATTAGATGATGTGTCAATGTCCCTGCAAAGCCCAACTCAGTGATACGGGAGAAGGAATCCAGACATTTGGATTCCCTGAGGTTTGGGAAAAGGGAGTCTCTGTCCACTGCCTGGGTTATGGGCAGAGTGATCGTCCAGCCTATAGAAGATACATATTGCAAATTATCCTATTAAAGGCTCTGAGAAGTCCTGCAGGAAGACATTGATCCAACTTTGTTTAACCTCGTGTCTGTATTCTCCCTTCCTTTGACGTGAACTTATTTATTTTTCTGTAGGCTCATACCATTTGGTAGACAAGGTCTGGAAAGACTCTCCCAGTGAACAGCATGACTTATTCCGTAGGTGGGTTTGTTGCCTGAGTGGGTTTGAGAACCACAGACCAGGGAAGCTCACAGGCAGTAAGTATGCAAGTGTGGATATAAAGCTGTGAAGAAGCAATCTCATGGTCTGTTTGGTTCCAATTTTCTAGTGGTTTTTTTTTTTTCCTGGTAGGGAAATTAAGGTTGGATTTGCTCAGGCCTCTAATGGAGAGGGGACAATCTGGTGTTGAGATTCAGTCTTCATTCTTGACAGCTCGTTTCTCTCCTTTGCACCCAGCAGACCTGGAAGTAGGTGAGTCTTGAGGAGGGCAGTGACGTCATCTCACAGGCAGATGAGCACAGACCAGGCCTGTGGTGCATGGGGACCAGAACTCCCGAGGCGAGGGTGGGCCATGGTGGAGGCCTGTGTGCTGCTGAAACAATCCCATAAACAGCGGCGAGAGGAGGACCCAGTTGGGAGTGGGTGGAGGTTGGAAAGCCATCGAGAAAGCCTGACCGGTCTCAGTCCAAGAGGCTTGGAGAGAGCCTGGCCCGGATTCGTCATGGCTTTCTTAAACAGATTGTCAGCAAAGCCCTTCGGTGATGGGAGGCCTGGTTGTGTGGCCTTACAAATGAAACGTTGTGTCTAAAGGCGTGGAGAACACGACTTGAAAACTTTATTTTGACTTCAACGTGAGCCTATCAGGTTCTGGATGGACATTCGTCCCTTGTACCCTGTCACACTGGAGGTGGGGGTATTGGCCCACCCATTTTGCAAATCCAACGATGGGAACTAAACACATTCTTTCACCTGATTCTCTAAGGACTGCCTAGAAGATACTTGCAAGGCCATCAAAAACAAAACGGAGACAAACAGAATTTTGTTTACATTGGGAGGAATGGTGAATGCATGCACATGCTCCTCTCTCGACAATGAGGATTACAAATAGCTGCTGTTGTTTGAACAGAAACAGAACGATTTAGTTTGGCCCATGTACTGTGGACTCTTTAGTTGGGTCATAGAAGGACGACCGCTATAAGACCTTTTCCTTGTGTCTCCATATCTAGGCTTTCACAAGACAAACAAACAAAAAAAAAAACACCGATCCAAGATGTCGTGCACTGTGTCATATTTGATCATAGAAAACCCTGGATGTAGCATAGGAGTATATGTAAATGATGAAATAAAACCACAATGCCAATACCCCTGGGTCCCTGGTTCAGTGGGGGAAATGCTGAAGACGAAGGTCCATAGTCTAGTGCTTTCAGGCCCTGTCAATCTGGGTGTTCGGCGGGGGGCAGTGAATCAAGGAGAGGTGTTCAGAAGCCAGGAATGCTCTTCTTGGATCACGAGGGCCACGCTGTGAAGCGTTCTGATCCAACTGCTGGGAGTCTTTCTCTCACCAGCCACTTTCTGACAGAGGCTACTCTGCTGGGCCAGCCATGAGGAAACGCAGAGACAGTTGGGGGGGTGGGGTGGGGAGGTAGGGGGGCAAGGGGCAGTGGGCCTTTAAGGAAAGGCAGAATGCAACCTTTAATCCCTGGTCACTGAAGTCAAGGGTGGTTCCTTTCCTCAATGTGGCAGCTCCAAATGATCTGACAGTGGGCAAGCTGCCAACGGAGTCTTTTCCTAGGTCACATCACCTCCCCCCCCCCCCTTAGGATTTTGAGAATGACTCATACTCAGCCACGAAAAGGTATCTGTAGTTTCCACTGGCCACCAAGCTAGTCCTTAACTCACCGATACCCCATTCGAAGGGGGAGGGGGGAATTCTACTCAATCCTGCACCATCCCTAGACCGGGGCTGTGCTTGGAACTGTTGTGATCCAAAGAGCTTTCACAGGCCGATTTCCCGAAGTTGATCACCAGACCTCTCTTTCTAGTCTGTCTCCATCTGGAAGCTCTGCTGAAAGCCGGTCAGCATCACAGCCAGAGGAGGGGCGCCAGCCTGCAATCGAACCAGGACTTCCTACGGCAAACTCAGCGTCACTCAATAACCTGAGCATTCTAGCACTGAGCCACCACTGCCCCTGGGTGGGGGGGAGAGGGGTGCGGGAAGGGGGGATGACTTGCAGATTCTTACGAGTTTTCTACATCAGCCCTGGAGAGGGCAGCAGGTGGCATAAGAGGCAGGCGGGGACACAGTCAGGACAAAGCCCAAGTGTTCCACATTCAGCAGCTCTGTTCTGCTTCCTGGTTTTTTTCTCATCATCGGGCTCATTCCACTGCCAGGTCAAAGGGCCATTCCCACACTTGTCAGGGTCAGGGTCAGGGGTAACTCAGGAAGGTTCAGAGACTGACCTTCATGAGGATGTCCTCTGCTAGTCCCGGCCCTGTGCTCAGGGGTGCAGGTCCTGAGCAGGGAGCAATCTTTTTTAATCTCTGCCCTCGCAAGGGGCTCCCTGACCCTCCGGGCAGGCGGCATTACACAGTCAAGGCAGCAAGCGGTCCACAGCGGATTCGGGGTGGTGGGGGTGAGGGTGGGGGTGCACCAAGCACCCGAGCCCAAGTCAGCTTTCAGAAAGAGGGCGTGGAGGCAGTGTTTACTGACAACACAAACAGGATCTCCAAGACTTCCCTTGGAAAGACATCCTCGGGCCCAACAAAATCAGACTACACGAAGGCATGCTGGCTGCCTTCCAAAGCAAGATGCGCCGAACCAGATAAACATCGGCATCCAACATATTTGGAATCCTGTCAAACTGTTGGCTTTGGGGAATGTTGTTTCCAGCGATGAGAGGCTTATTTGGTGAAAAGCTTCCTATCGTCAATACAGAACAGCAATAGATCGCTTTGGTAAAATGCTTTTGATAATAATCGCACACCGTGCTTCTGTGTGTCGGATGCTGCCTGCTCGCTCTCTAAATATAGACTGGTATGCACACGCACACGTGTGGGGGCTTCCACAAGATTGTGGGAAATAGAAGGAACACACAATGTCATGCTTCCACCACATTTTTGAAGCCCCCTACTGTGTGCCCATATATCAACAATCTCATGTCTCACCACATTCTTGAAGCCCCCTTCTGTGTGCACATAGGTCTCTACCAACAATCCCTGTGTCTACATGCCCTCGCTTTCACTGCCTGCTGCCGCCTGCCCCACCCTGTTCTGTGAGAGCCCCTGGTCAGGCTTTTTCATTCCCCCCCCCCCCCACCTCCACCCCTGTCAGAGTTCTGGCCTTGAACATGTGCTTACTTTGAATCACCAAAGAAAGCACTTTGGCTGACTCATGGGATTTTTATTTTCTTGCCCTCAAAATAAAAATCGCGCCGCTGTCGTTTTAAGTGTTTAAAACAACACAGCTCTCGGGACTGCTGTGGTAGGAAGCTGTTTAAGATCTTCGTGAAATCAGTCCAGTCTGGACAGTGCCTTTGCGTGCGTGCGCGCGCACATGCAGAAACACACTCACACACACATCGGTGTTTGCTGTAAGTCATCCCTTCCTCCAACAACCAGAGGCTTCTCTCAGGGCAAGGGCCTCCCTCACAAGTCCGAGCCACATGGACCCACACCCTGGCTGAATTCCACGGCTCTTCCATCTGCTGCCTCTTTAAAGCATTGCTTCAAGTTATTTCCCCCGGCCTTTCCAAGACCGCTGCTCTGTAAGTCTTCAGTCTCTGCTCCTTTCACTTCTATACCCACATGTGGGTCCTCTGGCCTGTGTGGCAAGATGTAGAGGCTAAGCGACCAAGGGACCCTGTCCTGGAGCGGCTGCTGGGCCCTCCGCAGGCTAACAGGGACGTGGGCTGTGAAAGAGGCCACACGCTGGGTATCACAGCGCATGCTCTGGGTCTGCATCAGGGTGCGTCTGCAGGTGCCAGAGTGGTTTCTTTACATGGCTGGGACTTGGTGCTTCCCCAAGTCCAAGGGCCAGGGGATAGGAACAGGCCAGCAGACAGGTGTCTGTCGGACAAGGCAACCAGGGGGCATGATTCCAGGCCCTGAGCTGTTTGGGGACATGCTGGCTGGGGCTATGTGATGCTGCTGGTGGCAGCGGGAGGGAAGAGGCTGGTTCTTACTGATCTTGTAGTGGCAGGGCTCGGCCTCAGGTGAGGCAGGAGAAGGCATCTCCTGTAAATGTCGGCGCAGATGAATCCAAGAGGTGGGGGTCATTATTGTTAAAAATAAGACGCCCAAGGCATGTGTTTGGATGGGCAGACTTGTTGCTTAGCAACCAGAGGGTCCCCAGGAGGACATCCGGCTGGGCAACTCAACAAGTTGTGCATTGACATGTCCAGTAGCATGTACCATGGGCAGTGCACTATGTCTTTCTCCTGCCGAAGCGCCAGGCCCAGAGTGGCCACCCCGGCTGCCCAACCCAAAAGAAGGATGGACGGATTGGTGACCTCACTGCCTAGTTCCATGTCAACGCCGTCGTGGTCCCAGGGATGAGTGCCTACTGATCCCAACTCTGGATTAATTGGACACAAAGATGCCAGGCACGGCGATAACACTTTTTGCACCACTCCCCTGCTAGCAACCTGTTAACTTGATGCCATTCTTCCCCGTGCCCACCCCCAGACCTGGGGCGAGGAGGGAGAACGTGGGTCACTTACCACGGTGCAGCAGAGGGGCCAGAACCACCAGAGGAGAGCCAGGGCCAGCAGCAGGAACAGGATCAGCAGGGCGATTGCCAGGATGGTGCCATCGGACTGCAGAGCCAGGAGACAGGGCCGTCAGAACAAGCTGGAGGTGGGGAGTCTGGTCCGTGCAGCCTCTGGTCTCCCCCTCCCCGAGTTCCCACCACCAATAACAGATTCACCACTCCACAAGGATGAGGCAGGACCGGCAATTGATTGACACTGAGCCATTAGCAAGTCTCCAACTTATATGGTCTACTGTCCTCTTAAAAAAAAAAAAATTCCTCATGACTTCCCCTGCAATGAAAACCTTTTGTACTCTAGCCCAGGTAGGTATCTGCTCTTACGATGCCCTTAGATCATTGCACACACCACCGGGGGATGGCGGGCCCCACTTTGGGAACTGCTCCAGACAAATGAGCGCGTCTCTGGTGTCGGGCACGCGCTACTCTTAAAGTCACATTCCAAAGGAGCAACCCTGCAAGACACATCCGGGGATCTGAGGCGTCTCGCCTCTGCGCTCACGAGGTCCCTGCGAATCCTGCCCCCAGGGCGTGTGGGCCCCTCGGTTCCCCTGAGCGCATTCGCGGACACGCACGCTGTGGATGGATGGGATGCCTGGAACCGGCTGATGAGACGGGCGTTTTGCGGCAGCAACTCAGACTCACAGCCACCCGACAGCTGCCCATGGGGTCGCCAAGGTGGGAAGCTTCCTGGAACTCGACGGCTGCATTTTCTCGCGAGGGCAAGCTGCTGGGTTCAAACCGCTGAGCCTGGGGTGTGTGGCCAAGAGGTTAGCCACTCTGCCACGTGAGCGCCTGAGGACGGATGGAACTGCAAGGAGTGTGTGTGTGTGTGTGTGTGTGTGTGCGCGCGCGCGCGCGCATGCACACACGCAGATCAGCTGCCACTCCAGCTGTGAGACAGGGTGTGAGGTGGTTTGAGTCAGTGCTATTGCTGGTGCAGGGTTCTCTTTCGGGGCGGGGGGCAGCAGACGCCCAAAGGAATTGACCAACTCCAGGCTGTGGCTGGGCCAGCCCTGAACGCGGCACGCCTGCTTCAGTCTGAAATGGTGGTCACGATCAGCTGTCCAGAGAACACAGGCTTAACGCCTCTCTGTCCCCCTCTCAAACTGTCACGAGAGAAGCTTCTGAGTGAAGCTTGCAATTGTACTGTTTGGCGAAGGAGAGGATTAGGTGCGTTTGCACAGACACTAGTAAGAAGAGGAAACCTCCAAAAAAAACCCCAAAACCCCTCCATGTTTAAGATGAGAGAAGGGCTAATGGATACGTTATAGAACTAATGTAATCCATGACTAAGTAGACCTTACTATGTCTTCAAATAGTACTTACATGACATGGGCAAACACTTCTGACCTGAAAATACTCCTGGAAGCACCCCCCCAACACACACACATACACACACACACACACACACACACACACCAAGCCTACTGCCAGGGAGTTGGTTCAACTCCTATGGACCTTTTAGGACCAAGAAGAACTGCTCTGGTGGCTTTTGGAGGCAGAGAGCCATGGAAGGGGCAGAAAGTTTCATCTTTTCCCGGAGCACCCGGTGGATGTGAACCACGGACTTGCAGCTGGCAGCCCAACGCAGCAGGGTTCCTTCCTGTGCATTGTATGGAGGGAGAGGGGCAGAAAGGTTGGATGGGCATGAGCTAAAATATCAACAGTCGTTTGCCTGTAATGGGCTTCCAACAATTTTCTTCTTTGTGTTCATCTGTGTTTTCTTTCTTTTAAAAATGTGTACTCATCTATCCTGCATCACGGGGAAGGGGTGCCCCTAGCTCACATGGTGTGGCAGCTGACTGAATGTTTGGAGTTTTGAGCCCACCCAGAGGGACCGTGGAAGAATGGGTTGGCCATCGAATGCACCAGTCATGGAAGACCCTATGGAGAGCGTGGTTCTATGTGGACTCTCGTGAGCCAGAGTGGACAGCAACTGGAAAACTGGTGAGGAGGAAATAAATGACTGAAGTTGCTCTCCAAAACTTCCTTTGGTTTGCTGGGAGCGCACTGGCCAGGGCTTCTTGTGTAGGTCTGTGGATCTGTGGGGGTGCACGGATGAACTCATGTGGATGGAAGTCTGAGATGCCCCCAAAAGGACCCTCCTGATCTTCAGTGCACCCCCCCTCCCTGCCTTGCTCCCTGCAGTGGGCAGACTGTCCAAGGCACTAGAGCAGGCTAATGGCTGTCCTGGGACAGACTCACCCCAACCGTGGGGGCTTTGCAGGGCTGACTGGCAGCAGTTGAAAGGCATCTCTTCCTTCCTGGAACTCCCTGGAATGTCTTTGACCTAGAAGTCTGGGAACTAAACACTCCCAGCTCTCATCAAACTGAGACTTGGGAATGTGATTGCCCCAGAGGGAGACCCAGCTACCCCAGTGCAGGTGCAGGGCAGGACAGGGCAGGGCAGCCCAAAGGCAGAGGCAGCGCCGGGGCAGACCAGGGGCCATGGCTCTGAGGTCATTTCTGGATGAACAGCATTTATACACAGGGGCAGGGTACCCAGGAAGCAAGGCAAGCACGGGCTTACTCATGCTCCCTTAGTACTCTGGAGTGAACCCTTTCATGTGCGCTCCCCATGTCAGAGAGTCATAACTTGGAGTGTTCACTGACGAAGACCCAAGACTTCACTGTGGCAGATGCCTCAACACCAGGTCCTCCTCGGTAGCCAGAGGCAGCCCTATTGCAGCTGGAGAAAAGACCGAAGTCATTGAGGATTTCATTTGACCTGAAATTCACAATCAGTGTTCATGGACATTGCAGCCCAGAAGCCAAACAACATATTGCACTGGGCACATCTGTTGCAGAAGGTCTTCTTCAGGTGTGAACAATCAGAGATGTCTGAAGCAGTGTTCTCAACCTTTCTCATGTTGTGGTGACCCCCAACCCAAAAATTATTTTTGTTGCTACTGCATGACTGTAATTCTGCTACCATTATGAATATGTCTGATGGGCAGGAAGTATTTTCATTGCTATAAATTGAACATAATGAAAACAGTGATTCATCAGAAAAGCAATATGTTATTATATATTGGGAATTATTTATTTCTTGTTACAAATCAATGAAAGGTTCTCTTGAAGCATGGTGGAGCATGGGTAACAGTCTTCACATGGGGTACTCATAGGTGGGTGTGTCTGCATGTGGGGGGACCTGCCTGGAGATGGATAGAGGAGCAGTGTCTTGGTTCCTAAGACCATGGGAAAGATGTGTTTTCTGATGGTCTTAGGCGACCCCTATGAAAGGGTCATTTGACCCCCAAAGGGGTCGGGACCCACAGTTTGAGAATTGCAGCTCTGAAGGCTCACATGAGCCTGAGCCAAGCAATGGCATGTTCTCTCGCTTGATAGGTGCAAGAGCCGGACAACGACTGAAGCTGATGGAAGCAAGAGCCATGTGTTTGTAGTAGGGTGTTGTGAGGGTGGTGGTGGTGGTGGTGGGGCAGATTGGATATCTTGTGGACGGCCAGAAGAACAAACACACTTGTCTTGGAGAAAGTATAGCCAGAATGTGTCTTAGTGTGAGAAAGGTGGGACTCTTCTCTCACGCCCTCTAATCACATTACCAAGAGGCCCACTCCCTGGCAAAGGGCATTCCCATGGCCAAGTGAAGGCCAGTGCACAAGAGGAAGGTTCCCAGGAGCTGGGTTGGCACAGCGATGGCGACAATGGGTTCAAACATAACTGTCAGGACCATCCGTGTCTATCCCCTGGGTCCCTAACAACAGCAACTTCTCTCTTGTGGTAGCTGGGAGGTCCTGAATCAGAGACAGGCTCCTCAGTACCCAAGGTAGCCTGAGTTTCCCTGCGCTGACTCACCAACTGGTAGTGAGTAAGATGTGGGGAAAGACAAGCAAAACTGCTCCCTCCACATCAGCACATGTCAGCCCCGGGTGGACGGTGGGTCTTGCCCACTCTGTCCCTGACCTGGATGGCAGATATGAGGGATGCTTCGATTCTGCAGGAATGTTGCTGGAGTGGACCCTCTCAGCAAAGGCAAAGAGACCAACCGCATTGTGCTGTTCAAACGTGTTGTCAGTCAAGGCCAACTTCTTACATCTTGTGATCTATGCATTCAAACTCATAAAATGCCCATCCTTGAAGTCCATCCGCCTCACGGGGATGGTTTGAGGGATGAATGAGCAACACCTGGCACACAGACGTGCCACAGGCTGTGTTAGTCTGGGTAGACTAGAGAAACAAATTAATAGACAGGCATATGTGTATGAGAAAGAGCTGCACATACAAGAGCAATTGCTTATTGAGGAAACATCCCAGCCCAGTCCAGATCAAGTCCTTCAGTCTGATATTAGCCCTTATGTCTGATATCAATCTATAATTTCCTCTTCAGACTTGCATAACACATGCCATGATGCCGAATGCAGGAAGATCACAGGCCAGTGGGTGGGAAGCCTTGTGGATCCAGTGGTGTTGCAAGTTTCTCAGCACTGGCGGAGCACTCGACTCCTCCAGCCCTCAGGGTTTGGGCTGCATCAAGGTGACTACATGTGGCTTCTCGTCAGAAATGTCTCACAGGGAGTGAGCGAATGTTCCACCTGTTTATCTCCTCAGTGCCTTTACATGAGGTCATGAAGCCGTGACCTGACTAACAAGCTCAACTCCACCCCTTTCACTCTTAAGCCTCAAATTGACAGCAGATTATGTAACCACCACACTCGCTTACAGAACACTGAGTTGCAGCTGGGCCTTTTCCCACGCTCCCCCTGTTTCCCCAGGATGACTAATACGAGGAGGAGTATCTCGCGTCATAAATCTGCTTGCACTAGCAGGAATAAGTGGTTCAGGTTACGGGAGGCATAGGAAGCGGGGGTTGTCGAGAACTGCGCTATATGACACAGCAAAGCCCAATTTACTCACAAGTCGGCCTGGTGACACGTGACGGTGACACGTGACATGCTTGGCTGCTCAGTGTGAGGTTGGTGGTTCGACATCCCTGGCACCTTCCCCACCCCCAAGCTCTGTGGGAGAAAGGGCTGGTGCTCTGTTCCCCTGGAGATGCCAATCCGGAGACCCTGAGGGGCGAGCAGTTCTACCTGTCAGTCAATCAAGGACATGAGGCATC
>PVJH01015069.1:0-54912 GCA_004026705.1 Nesogale talazaci
GATATCATATGTGGTAAAGTGGAGAGACAGAGAAATTGGATAGATTCCTCGATGAGAAAGATTGACACAGTGGCTACATCAAGGGGCTCAGACAGAGGAACAATAGAGAGGAACCCGCCAGGGCTTCATTCTGTTGTGCGTAAGATCGTAATGGGTCAGAGCCGCCTCAATGGCACCTGTGTCAGTCCAGGGAGACTAGAGAAACAAATCCATAGACACTTACATGTGTATAAGAGAGTTTTATATAAAGGGTAATTGTACATTAAGTATCCCAACCCAGTCTAGTCCCAGCCCATAAGTCCGATATTAGCCCATGTGTCTGATACCAATCCATAAATTTCTCTTCAGACTTATGAAACACATGCAATGACACTGAATGCAGGACAATTACAGGCCAGTGGGTGGAAAGTCTTTGAGTCCAGTGGTGTTGTAAGCACCTCAGCACTGGTAGAGGTCTCCACCTGGCTTCTCCCGTACCCAGGGCAGAACAGGGGTAGATCCATATGCCTTGTCATCAGGGATGTCTCAAAGGAAGTGAGAATGTCAAGAGTGTCTTCTGCCTCTGAGGAGGAAAAATAGAATTTCCCAGAATTCTCAGGAAAAGGTCATGCCCACACAGAAACCTCATTGGCTATGATCCAATGGACAGAGTAGACTCCACCCCTTCATTCTTAATCCTCTCAAGTTCCAAATTGACACCAGATTAAATAATTACCACAGCACCTAAGGACAGTAACAATATCATATTCAAGAACACCTTTTTTGAATCTCTTCTGAAATTACTATTGGTCTTTTCTTTCTTCCTTATCTTTTTTATGGACTTTTGTTTTCATCATGTATGATCTCATAACTCCTATTGCCTTGTAGGCCTTACAGTTCAAATTGTCACATCTATTCTCAAGATTGTTTCTAAATTGAGATGATATGAACTTCATATGGTACTTTGAGTTTATGGTCCCATTTTAATTTTCTCCTGTTTCAGTATGAATTTGCATGTGAGCAAATTGGTGATCTATTCTACAGTCTTCCTCTTGCCTGTTCTAACTAAAAATATTGAATTGACTATAACTGTCAATTTTGGGGTATTCCATGTGGTAACATCTGTACATGTAATCATTGCTTATGTATGAGGAAAAAAAGAATGATTCTTACAGAAATCTGTAGAATGATCTCCTATGTCATTTTTATCACCAAGGCTATATTTTCTAAGACTTTCATTTCTTCATATTAGTGTTGGTGTGTGAGTTCCAATAATAATCATTCTTGGTCTGTCTTATAAGTTTGTGAACCTTGACCTATTACTGACAACATTGTTGATTGTGAAGTGTTCTTTTCTTTTTTAAAAAAAAAACGAATCATTTTATTGAGGGGCTTTTACAAATCTTTTAACAATCCACCATTTAATACTATTAAGCACCCTTGTACATACGCTGCCATCAACAGTTCGAAAACAATTTCTTTTGCTTGAGTCCTTGGTATCGGCTTCCTCTTTTTTTCCATCCCTCCCCCACCCTCCCACCTTCATGAATCCTTGATCAGTTATAAATTGTTGTTGTTGTTTCATGTCTTACACTGGCCATTGTCTCCCTTCACCCTCCTTTCTGGCATTTGTTCCAAGGGAGTGGGAGGGACATGAACTATCACAACCTTGTGATGGGTGATGTTCTTTTCTATATGAATTCAGTTTGATATTCCTTATGCAGTAGGCCACATTATTATTAAATTCAAGATGGCCAATATGAGTCCATTTCAGCTCACCAATGACTAGGATGTCAATCTTCTAGCATTCCATTTCAATTCTGACAGATTTCAAGGTTCCATAATGCATACATGCAGCATACATTCCATGTTCCATTTACTAATGTGTGTTTTCCGCTGTTTCTTTTTATTTTATTTATGCCACATCAACAAATGAAGACCCTCAAAACTGTGTTCCATCTATGTGGTTAAGGTTGTTGCAATTTGTGAAGGTGTCTCTTCTCCAGACATATATATTAAGTGTCTTCCTACATAAGGCCTTCATCTTTCAGCACATGTAGGACAACCCTCACTCCTATCCATAATGTAGTCACTAACTTTTTTTGAAAAGTAGATTGCCAAGTTGTTCCCAGCCTGTCCCACTGGTGCTTATTGACCCGAGTAGACCCTGCTGGTCTTTACAATATCATAGCAACACACAAGTTAACACAGTACAACAATCTGAAAATGAGTTGAGTGCTGAACTGTTAAATCACTAGAGGTTCTAAAGATGTCCTTAGGAACTATACAGTAAAAATAGAAGCTTGTGAAGTAATGGGAAAGTCTTAAATTAAAGCCTCACCCACTATCATTGTTAATTTCTATTGTAGTGACCATTATAAGGGGTTGTAAACCTTTACGGGGAAAGATAGCCTTGTCTTTCTCCAGAAGGATGACTGGTGGGTTTAAATATCTGACCTTTAAATTAACACTCCAATGCTTATCTGAAAACACCACCCAGGATCTCCTCCACTTGTCGCCAACAATAGTACTGAATATACTTGTGTGTAAGCTGAGTTTTTCAGCACACTTTTAATACAGTTTTGTGGTAAAATTAGGTGCCTTGGATGATATTTGGGTGAGTTTATAGTTCAGTATATATGGTAAGTAGATGAACTATATGACTAATGTGTGGAATTAAAAAATCACAATCTAATGGCTATATAGCAAATTCTAAACCCAACAAGAGTGCAAATTTTCTCAAGCATTCATAAAACATTTATATAAACTGGCCACATAATAGTCACACACAAAGAAAATTATCAAGTTAATGCCTTGCTATATGAAAGTACAATCAAATAGAGCTTTACAAGTATAATTTCCTTTAAGTGGTTATGCAGTATTATTATGAGAATATGAAAATTGACCAACAAAGAAAATATAGATTCCAGAAACAAGCCCATGTATATATGGAAATTTTATAACAGAGATGGCATTGCAAATCACTGAGAAAAGGATTTCTAAAATAGAATTTAGACAATGGTTCATGGGTATGATAAAAATAATGAATTGAGTGTCTACCTCACCCTAGAAGTAAAAAGCAATACCTTATATTTTACACAAATATACAAAGAGTATTTGAGCATCTTCATTGCTTAAAACAGAAACTATCTTTTAGGCAAGAAACACTAGCCAAACTAGAAAAATGTAGCAAATTCAACTATACTTGAAATAAGAATTTATTGTGGCCAGGAGAGCAAATGGATTAAACAGCAACTAACAACCATATTCCTCAAAAACTACCAAGTAAAAGGAAAAAAGCAAACACAGAAGACACCAAAGAGAAAAACTGTTTCTAGGGTCTACATTCAACACTACATTGAATGGGGAGAGCACTGACAGGGAATACTCTGACGGAACTGCCAGAAGTCCAGGCTGGATTCAGAGGAGGATGTGGAACAAGGGATATATTGCTGATGTCAGGTGGACCTTGAACGAAAACAGATACCAGAAAGATGTTTACTTGAGTTTGATTGACAATGTCAAGCCACTGCACTGTGTGGGTCATAGAAAAACTGTTGATCACCTTGAGAAGAACGGAATTTCCAAAACACTTCATTGCCATCATGAAGAACCTGTCCATGGACCAAGAGGCAGTTGTATAAGCAGTACAGGAGAACATGGCATAATTAAGATTAGAAAAGGTGGACATTAGGATTATATTCTCTCCCCATGTTTATTCAATCTGCATACTAAGCAAACAATCAGAAAAAGTAGATGCTATGAAGACTGTGGCATCGGCATCGGAGGAAGTTATATTACCAACCTGCAATAGAAAGATGGCACATAGTATTTGTGGAAAGCGAGGAGGAGTTGAAACATGTGCTGATAAAGATCTAGAATTGCCGTGTTCGGTATGTATTGTAACTCAATATCAAGAACAAAGTCCTTTCAATTGGACTAATAGGTAACATCGTGGTAGAGAAAAGAGTCAAGTTGTCAAGGATTTTGTCTTTCTTAGATCTATAATAAATGCTCACGAAAGGAGCGGATCAAAAGATGCATTACATGAAGTATGTTTAGCATTTCTCTTCGAACTTTTAGTCTGTTGCATACAGGCTGGGGTCTTCCACGGTACAACAATGGTAACTATTTTCCCAGAGAAATAGAGGATAGATGAAGTGAAGAGACTATGCAGATATTGTCTCTAGGGACAAACACTGCCCTTGTCACAAGACTAGAAGAAATGGATGGTGCCTAGCTACAATTAAAAAAAATATTTTGATAAAAAATTCTATAGGAAAAAATTTCATCTAAAAGGAAGAAAATATAGAACAGAATTTCAAATTGTCATGACACCCAGACTTTCTGGAGTCAGATATTTGGTGAACCTCAAACTATTGATTGCTCTTAGATAACTTTCAAACTGAAGCCCAAATTGTTCTCTGAAGTCTTTAAAAAAAAAAAATAAACCATACATAGCTAACTAGCAAAGAATGTCTGTCTTGAGCATTGTGCTCCTTTAAGAACCATCTGTATAGATCAAATTGACAACAGCAGCTCAAAATATTAGATAAGAGATTGAAGGCTTTATGAGTTTATGTCAATTATGTAAGAACACTTTGGCCAATGAAGTCAAGCTTGTATAACTTAAAGATGTAACCAATAACAGTCAGTTGTACTTGTAGAAGTTGTGGAATTTATATATGTTCTGCAGCTTATATTCTCAACGACAATAAAACATTAAATTTTATAAGAAAGAAATTCCTAGGTTTGTATCTCAGCCCCATCATTAATTACTCATTCTACCTTGGAAAATTCACTTAGATTTTAAATCTACGATAAATTTTGGGTTTTATTAAATGAGATCAAAATAATAGCAGCTCAAAATGTTAAACAGGAAACTTAAGAGGCAATAAATTTATGCTGTTTTTTCAAATGACTCCATTATTAACATGTGTAGGCTCACTGCTCTGTTAGCTTCCTATTTGAACTTGTGTGTTTCTATTATGTTGCTGTCATTTAATAAAATACAAAATTATGCAGTCATTCTTAGCTTCTTTTCCCAAATGATTCTCCATTATAAAGAATGGTGGCACAATTTGAAAATGCAATCAATTATACAAATAGATGTGTAAGACTGGTGCATGTAATACTGTGTATGCTTCAATAACAACCGAATAAAATATTCTTATCCATGATGAACAAAAATTTTAGCAAAGGTAACTCTCATATAGTGTAGTTGGAAATGTAGATGAGTTACTACAGTTCAGAAATAAATCTTGACATAAATCTTACAAAGTTGAGCATTCACATATTCTATAGTACATCAATGACACTCCAAAAAACATCCCAAGAGAATCTCCTTTACAAAGAAAGAGGAGACAACATGAGAATATCCGTAGCAACACTGATTTTAATAAAGAGCACATAATCATTTGATGAAAGGTACACTCAATGAAAAATAAATAAGATATACACAGTAGTGTGGGTGAACCCTAGAAATGTGACTTTGGGTGAAAAAAAAGTCATTTTCCAAAGACTATTTAAATTTATTATGCCATTTGTGTGCGTTACTTTATTTATTTAAATACTTTTATTGCAGCCTTTAACATCTCATCACAATTCATACATTCATCTACTGTGTCAAGCACACGTGCACATATGCCACCATCATCATTTTCAAAGCATTCTCTTCCCACTTAAGCCCCTGATCTCAGCTTCCTGTTTCTTTCCTCTGCCTCTTCCACATACCCTTCCTCCCTCACAAAATCTTGATAAGTTGTGGATTATTATTTCCATATCTTACATAATCCTCCATTGCCCCTCACCCACTTTTTGGTTATCCATTGCTATGGGAGGGGGTTCTAGTTTGATCCTCATGATTGATTCCCCCCTTCTCCTCACACCCTCCCCTAATCCTCCTGGTACCTATTTCTACTGTCCTTGTTGGCCATGAGGGGTTTATCTATCCAGGATTCCCTATGCTGTGGGCTCTTATCTGTAGCAGTGTGCATGCTCTGGTCTAATCCAATTTTTAAGGAAAATTGAGGTTATGATAGTGGAGTAAAGGAAGCACCAAAGAACTAGAATAAAGTTGTGTGTTTCAACGATGCTATACTGGCCCCTGACATCTCTTCCCTGTGACCCCTCAGTGGTGGGATAAATAAATCACAGATGAAAAGAACAGGACCAATGGTTCTGGGGGAATATGGGAGAAGAGGATGTGGGAGAAAGGAAGGGGAGAGAGGACTCAACCTATTATATAATTTTAAAAATCTTCTAAACAATCAAGGTACTTAATATAATATATAGAGAAACAAATTTTTTTATTAAAAGGTCATTGTTTGGGTGGTTCTAACAGTTCTTATAACAATCCACTCATCGATTGTATCAAGCATAGTTGTTCATATGTTGCAATCATTATTTTCTAAATATTTACTTTCAATTTGGACCCTTTTTATCAGTTTCTCTTCTTTCGCTCCCTCCCCGCTCCCAATCTCATAACTCCATGATAAATTTCATTATTACTATTTTCTCTTTTTAAAATCATTTTATTGGGGGATTGTACAACTCTTATCACAATCCACACAGACATTCATTCATGTGTCAAGCACTTTTGTACATTTGTTTCCCTCATAGTTCTCAAAACACTTGCTTTCCACTTGGGCTCCTGGTATACACTCCTCATTTTTCCCTCCCACCCTGCTCCCTTGCTCTTCCATGAATCTCTGATAATTTATAAATTATTATTATTTTAACATGTCTTATACCATCTGGTGTCTCCCTTCATCCATTTCTTTGCTGTCTCTCCCCCAGGGAGAAGGCCATATAATAGCTCCTTGCAATCATATCTTATATCAACTGCTGTCTCCCTTCCCCCAGTGTTTCTGTTGTTTGTCCCCCTGGGAGGGGAGGGATTGTGTGGGGGGTATGTGTTGATCATTGAGATTAGATACCCTTTCCACCCTTCTACTCTCCTTCTTACCCCTAACCTCCCGGTTTCACTACTCTCATTCCTATTCCTAAATTCAGGTGTCATGAGCTCTTTTCTCTTATCTGTACCTGTGTACAGAAACATATATATTACATAAAATTACATCTTTCAAAAAGCAAAAGATTGGTAAATTCAAACAGTTGAGAAAGCAGATAAATGAAATAAAGGAAAAGAGGGTAGAATCTCACAGATTTAATGATGAGGCTCTGGCTTTTAAGTTGGTGGTATGTTCATGAATATTTGTTATGCTTTACAACTTATCTCTGAGTATGTTTCACATGGATTTTATTGTATGTATCTAAGAGGACACATATTTGTTAAGTTAATAGAATTAATGGCACACTCTCACAGAGTTCTTTTTATGAACTCTGTAGTTCAGAATTACAACAAATAATTGAAGAAGGGTAGACATAGCAGGTGAAATAAAACTTTTCAGTAGATTGGTAATTGTAGATTGAATAAAGTCCTTTGTGCTACGATATGAGAATACATGCTAGACAAAGGCAAGAGCTGAGAAATAAAGTCATTCTTCACAAAAGCACTACAAAAAGAGAACATCGGAAGCTCACATACATGGGCTTCACCTGATTCAAGCTCACAGTGGATTTGGCTTCAACATCCTTCAACTACTAACTCACCTTATGTCATCAGAGGGTGTCATGGATGCAATTAAATTCCTTAAGAAATATGTCACCGGCTGAGCCCCGGTGGCGTAGTGGTTGTGCGTGGGACTGCGGCCCACTGGGATGGAGGTTCGATTCCAGCAGTGGGGCTGGGCCTCCTACTCCCACCACCGGAGAGCAGTGATGCCCCCCCCCCAAAAAAAAAGAAATATGTCACCTTGGATGGGTCATGATTTTCAGTAGTTTAACAGTCATGTAATGGTGTGATTTGGCACTTATGTAATGATGTACTCATCCCCGTAGCACAACATGATGTGGCCATTTGTGAGGTAATTCGGGTGAAATACAATGCCTTTGCCCAGAGCCATAGCCCTAACCTGATGTGAAGTAGTTTCACTGGGTTGTGGTCTATATTGCCTTTTATCATTGAAGAGATGTCTTAGTCTCAGTAGACTAGAGAAACAAGTCCCCCAAAACTCATATGTATATAAAAGAAAGTCTTATATAAAGGGTAAGTGTACATTAAGAAAGCATCCCAGCCCGGTGCTGTCCAAGCCCATAAATCCACTATTAGCTCATATGTCCAACACCAGTCTACAAAGCCCTCCTCAACCTCACAGACACACACAATGACACCAACAGCAGGAGAAAAGCCAAATCAGTTAGCAGGTAAGCATTTCAGTGCTGACAGAAATCTCCACGTGACTTCCCCAGCACCCAGGGTTGCACCAGGGTAGGACCATGTGACTTCTCTTCAAGGATGTCTTGCAGGACGTGGGCCTTGCAGCTGAAGCAGGGAACTGGCTAAGGCAGCTGCACCCTGGTCCGACCATCAGAAAGCAAGAGAGACCCGAGAACAGAAAGAAGAAGCTCGCTGAGACTTTTAACTCTTTGCACTTCAATTAACCCCACATCTGTTTATTGGCCAGGTGGACACAATAAACCTTAAGATGAGAACAACAAAAGGAGCAGACATAAAACCAAAGTCTTGATACCACCAAGATAAAAAGCCAAGAAGGGAGTGTGTCTTTTGAACCCGCGGTGATTTTGTTGAGAACCTTCCAAACCCCAGATAATATTCAGGTCAAGACAATGAAGATTTCCAAAGAACATGAGGCCCCCAGAAAGGAGAACAATGCCTTGCTCCAAAGCCAAAAGAGAAAGTCTTCCCCAGTGTTGACCCCAGGAATTCAGATACCTCACATTGTAAACTCTGAGAGACTAAGTTTCTATTTGTGAAGGCCATCCACTTTTGGTATTTCTGCTAGGGCTACCCTAGATAATTAAGGCATACTTACCACAGGAGTGGATTTTGATTATGCTGACCAAAAATCAGGTCAAGTCAAAGAAAGAAAATAAACGTCTAAGTATGCCAGTTATACAGAAAATAGGCCTAATGATTGCGTGCAGAAGGGGGAAGATGGAAGAGGAATTGATTTACAAGTAAACTTTAAGAAAATTTTCGTGATAGTATGTTACCTTGCTAGTTCGATAGATGATAGTTCAATAGTTGTAAATCTATGTCCAAACTTATCAAATTGTATGCTTTAAATATTTATAGCTACCATGCATCAATTGCACTTAGAGATGTGCTTAGAGAAAGAGAGTGAGTATGCTGAAGAGAACATACCACAGATCAGAGATAAATTCCACCAACTTTTAATGGCCAAAGTGCTGTTCCATTGGGTTATTAACCAGAAGGTTAGCATTTCAAACCCATCAGCTGCTCCATGGGGAAAAGATGAAGTTGCCTTCCTTGGAAACCTTATATCGGGTTTCTATGAGTCAAAATTAGAATTAACTCAAGGGTAATGGGGTTTTTGTTGCTGTTATTTTAATGGCCAGAACCAGGACATCTTAGTTTTTAAAGCACACACTGGTCACCTGGGATCTTGTTCAAGTAGAAATTCTGACTCAAGTCACAGGTAGGGCCTGTTAATCTACATTACTTACCAACTCCCCCCGTGATTTCCATAATACTGTCAGGGAATCAGCTTGAGTTTTAAGACTCTCCAATGGTACTCTCAATATGGCTGTCCATTGGATCTTTGTGATGTTCACAATGTATAGAGGCTTCAAAAATTTTATGGGAAAATTCCATTTTTCCATGAAATTTTCAAATTCATGGAATTTGAATATGTATGTAATTCACATGCTATATATGTAATTCAAAGCCCCCAAATATCTTATATTTTGACCAAAATATTTCATATAAATATTTTTGACCTCTGTCCTGGAGATTTTTATCTAACTGATCTGGTTGTATCTGGGCATTGTTTCAAAGAGTCAAGGCTGTCTCTGAAGTTAAAGACCAGGTTTAGGCTTTGCCTGAAATTCTTCCAGATGACATCTCAGGAAGTTCAACTATGTGCAAAGAGGCACATGTGATTTCCCTAAGAAGTTAATAGCCTGATAATTATAATAACATGATACTTGAAACAGTAGACTGCTGTTTACAAACCCAGACCCATGTTATATCTATCAGATATTTCTATTGCGCCACCCAATTCCAGGATTTACAAAGAAATCCTTCCTAGCTTACCCCAGGGAACTCTGCAGCACAGCATGACTTTTTTCCCTCCTGAGCATACAATGTGTCCTTTCTTTACCCTCACTCTTTACCCTCCTGCTGCCCCTCAATCCCAAAGCTCCCTACTGTTGCCTAAGCTCAGAGCTAAATTGGCCATATATTTCAATATCCCTACTTCAATGAGAGAAATCCAAAGGGAGAATTTCAGGTGCCATCACCCCACTCCCCAACACGCATTTTTTTGTAGGTACTTCAACAATATTGGTAAAAAAAAAAAGTCATAGAAATCTTTACTAAAAATATCAAAATATGATGCTATTTTTTCTTGACATATCCCTCATCCCAGTCTATACACTTCCGAAGATACTGTTTTCCTCTCTCTCATCCTTACTCAAGGAAAGTCCACACTCCATCCCATCCAAGCAACAGATTTGGAAGTCCTCAGGGCATTCAAGTCAATTTCCCTTTCAACGTTCTTTGAGTTTGGGAAACAAGTCTGAGGGCAAAATCAAGGTTTTTAGGGGAAATGAAGTCAGGTTTTTCTGTTCTTCAGAGCCAGAACTTCAGACATTTTAGAAGACAGGAATATGACGGTAAGACAAAAAGTTTTGCTCCAAAAGCATGGAAACATTTAGTAAACAAAAAGATTCAAATGTGAAGCAATGATGTGGGGAGAGGTTCTCTGCACAACATCGTCATCATTTTTCTCACCGATGCAAACTTCAATTTTCTTCAAATGTCTTCATATGAATGTGTGGGTTCATCCCATGATCTTTGAGAAAATCTATCAAGAGTACTACTTTAGAATCTCAAGATACAATCAACATGACCTTCTCAGTGACCTTGCTATCTTGAACTGGACCCTCAGACACTACGGTTTGGTTAGAGTCTTTTGAAGGTACCCTCAGGAAAGAGAAACAATGCATTATTAGTGAACTTGTCTACAGCATCCATGGGTCACAGAGACATGTTTAAATGTCTGTAGGAATTGAAAGCCTGGTAGCAATAGTTTGTGACAACTTCATACACTTGTCAGGGTTCAAATAAACTGAAGTCTGACACATTTTCCAATAAACACATGCATACACACATGCACACACACAAGAGTTGAGAAAATGGAGAGAGTTGTTGTTTGCTGCTTGTGGTGAGATATATATACTTACAACAAAAGCAGACTCACTGCCGTCAAGTGGATTCCAACTCATAATGGCAGAATAGAACCTCTCCTATGTGTTTCCAAGGCTGTAAATCTTTAGGGAATGGCTTGTGAGCTTAAAACCACCAATCTTGAAGTTAGAAGCTCAGAGCATAACGTACTTTGCAAGCAGGCCCCCCTAGCTGTGTAAAAATTAAGACCTGGGGAACACGTTCCTTGCATCTCCTCCAGAAGAAAAGCATGTCAGTGGTACTGAGTTGACAACACACAATCCATCACATGCATTTTTTCCATCTGTGTCCTCAGATGTAGTCTCCACATTTTGTTACATGCTCTCTGTAATATGCAGATTGCATAACCTTGCTTACAGAACATGAGAGGGAATGCTACATAGCATTAGGTAAATTTGTTGCACTTGAAGTCATTAAAGTGTTGAAATGCAAAGAAGTTACTTTGAAGACTAAAGCTTGCCTGACCCAAGTCATAAAGAGTCTATGGTCTCATATTCATGTGAAAGTTGGATATTGAATAAGGAAGGCCAAAAAAATCGGTGCATTTGAACGATGGTGTTGACAAAAAATATTGGAAATACCATGGACTACCACAAGAACAAACATCTGTCTTGGAAGAAGTATAGCCAGAGTCCTCCCTAGAGACAGGAACGGTGAGACTTTGTCTCACTTACTTTGAATAGGTTATAAGGAAAGACAAGTCCCTGAGGAAAGACATGATGGTTGGTAAGGAGATGGATTGACACAGTGGCTACAACAAAAACTCAGATATACAAACAATTGTGAGGAAGATGCAGGACTGTGTAGTCTTTCGTGCTATTGTAAGGGTCATTATGAGTCAGAACTGACTGCAGCACCTAATAGCAACTACTAAAGACAACTTCTATAGACCACTCAGTTGCTGCCACACGGTTGTGCACCCTAAATCAACAGGCATTCTTGCAAGAATAATTGAACCTTCCTGGAAATTCAAGTCAAGATGGAAAAGTGGCATGTATGCTTCTGATAAGGCAATTATACTTTTGTTGATGGATAAATCAGCTAAAGCAACTTCCCATAGGGGAGATGGTATTGACCAGTACCTAACAATAGAATACAAGTGGAGAATGTACTCTGTACTCTGATCCTAATTGGGATCTAGTTCTTATTTGACCTACGTCTTATTCTTGGTGACCCAAGCTGTGTGTCTGCCTTTTTGAGGCATATAGCATCCTTGATAGGTCACACTAGGAGGATTACATGGGGAAACCCCACTAAAGAAATTGGGTTTTATCTTAAAATCACCTGTAGCAAATTTAAGAAACATACTCCCTTGCAATTAAGGTTTAAATGCCATGGTGTGTGAAGCAATGACTATTATCCCAGGAAGTGAAGATGTTGGGACTTTAATTTAGATCTCTAACTTTGAGGGTGCCTAATGAATGGCGGCCTGATACTACAATAAATTTACTAATTTAATGCACTCCATGCTTTCTTGTAACTTGTACTACTTTGTAGGCATAGTTCTGCATATATAGGTGAGTGTTAATAAAAGTATTACCTTATCGCCATTGTTCATGTAGTGTCTACTTACCTAAGAGTTTACTCTGTACAAGTCAACAATTCATGTATTGTGATCCATAGCTGGCCTATATTTTTATAACTTCCTTTTATCAACAACACTTTAAACTTCATATCACTGGCTATAGTAATGTCATTAGTAATAGTATACACTTATTCCCCAGGGAGAATATTTATAATGTTCTCTATCATAAAATGATCATGATGTCCCTAAAATTACCTCGAGACAAATATATAGACCATACATATATAAATGGATTTTAAGCTCTCACTTAATTCTAGGCTCAATCTCAAATAATTAGCTCATATTCCATGACTCTACTTGATGCTTGCCCTTTTGAAGAAATCAATGAAGCTATGGGTGCTTTTGCAAAGTATGGTGAAGAAATCAGATGATGCCTATCTACCAGAAAGAATAGCATCTGAGGTCCTAAAGTTTTGTCTTAAAACAAGCAGCCATCTACGTGAGAGGCATCAACTAAATCCTCATGGAAGAAGCACACTAGACTGTGTGATTCAAGAATTGTAAATAATAAAATCCAAATCTGAAGGAGGGAATAGAATCAAAGCTTAAATTCTGAACAGCAGTTTTCAGAAGGCTACAGATAACAGTAAAGCCTCTAATTCATGTGCAGGGTCCACACATGGATTAAATGCCCAGTGAATTCCCTCTGACCATAGTCCCGGGATGTGAATAGCCTTGCCATCAGACACAGAACACTGGAAAGTCCATTATGACAGAGCAGGTATGGTAGTTAGGTTGAAAAGTAAACCTTATCATTTGATTTCCCTGTTGACTGGTTTTAAAGTCTTTTTAGTTAGTAATATTTTTGCTTTCTTTTTCACTAAGGGTTTTCTAACTTTTATCTAGTCATTTTGTAGAGTGTTTGTTTATTTGTTGCTTCCTGTTTGTGTTTTGTGTAAATAATTTTCTATATATGAAATGTAGGATAGGTGAACCTATAGAGATAGTAACTGGGTTGAAAATTTCCCAGGGGCAAAGGGGGAGAAGGGTAGCTAATGAAGAGTGTGAGAAGAAAATATTCTGAAAATTGGTTGTAGTGATGATCCATAAATCCTTTTAATATGATTGATTGATGCCCATAAAACTATGCTTAAAGAAGAATCCTTCTATTCCTTTATGCAACAGGATAGCACATTGAAAACACTCAACAAATGAATATCAGGAATAGTCAAGGTATACATGAGAGTATGATGTCAATTACCAATCACGATCGCACCAAAGCACAATAAGATTCTGAAGGAAGTATGCTCTGAGTCACTCAAGAAGGGCCAAACTTGTAACATATGCCCCACAAATCAACACATTTGATTGACAGGTTTTATTATGTTTTAGCCATGGCTATTACAGATAAATTAACATGCTTAGAATTTCACATTAATGAGAAGAGGGCAACAAAAGTGAGATAGATAGTAGTGTTCACAAATAATATAAATAGTTCATTTTAGGAAGCTAACGCGGGTTAAAAGAAGTGGAACAATAGACTTAGACACAAGGGGATGTTAAAAACTCCTCTTACGTAAACGGGTTCACAGTAGCATTCCCTCCCTCTGACTGCAGTGCAGAAAGTCACCTGCTCAGACTTACTGGCTCATTAGAAACTAGCAGCCATGCCTCCAGAGTTGAATCCCTTTCATTCATTATTCAGTATTGGTATATTCTGGTATAAAGGACTGGATGCATTCAAAACCTCTCTTTGAAATGTAAAATCCCTGAGTTTTACAAATGTTCAGCCATCTTCTATTCAAGTGTGTGCCCTAGTTATGAGATTTAAAAGCGGCAAGGGTGAATGAATAGTGCTATATTACTTTTTAGAATTATTTTAGCAAGATTCTTAAGCATTGAATCTGTTACTGATCTTCAGTATAGTACCTTGCCCCACTGCTTAGATTGTCCAAAAAAGACTTCGAATTTTAAAATAACTGGTAAATCTAATCAACTACCAGGTGGAAGTTACAGAGACTGTGAATTTTATAACAATATTTCTCAATATTTTAAAAGAGTTTAAAACAAGTAGGGTGTGGAAGTCATTTAACATGAAGTGCCGAAATGAGGACTCTGTAGTGGAGTCAGCAAAAGCACAAAAAGATAGCTAAAGCAGTTTCCCCTTCAGCAGGTGCTTGTTTTCATGAAAATCCAATTAAAAAATTTTAAATCACTTTTTTGGAGCTTTTACACCTTTTATCACGATCCATACATGCATCCATTGTGTCAAGCACATTTGTACATAGGTTGCCATCATCATTCTCAAAGCATTTTCTTTTTACTTGAGCCCTTGGTATCAGCTCCTCATGTTTCCCCCCTTCCTCCTCCTCTCTCCCTCATGAACCCTTGATAATTTACAAATTATTGTTTTTTTAGTGTCTTGCCCTGTCTGATGTCTCCCTTTACTCACTTGTCTGTTTTCCATCCCCCTGGGAGGAGAATATAGATAGGTCATTGTGATAAGTTCCCCTTTCTTCCCCCACCTTTCCCTTACCTTCCTGGTATGGCTACTCCCAACATTGGTCCCAAGGAGTTTATCTATCCTATATTCCCTGTGTTTTCAGCTCTTATCTATACCCATGCATATGTTCTGGTCTAGCCAGATTTGTGAGGTAGAATTAGGGAGTGGGGGGTGAGGAAACATTGAAGAACCAGAGGAAATCAGTGTTTTCACCAGTGCTTTACTGCACCCTGACTGCCCTTTCTTGGAGTTGTCCAATTGTTTACAGATTGGCTTTAGGTCTCCACTCTGCACTCCTCATTCACATTATGACTTTTTTGCTCTGGGTCTTTGATGCCTATTACAAGATCCCATCAACACCTCATGATCACACAGACTCAGGTGCTTCCTTCATGTGGGTTTTGTTGTCTCTCAGCTAGGTCCCCACTTGTTTATCTTCAAGCCTTTAAGATCCCAGATGTTATCTCTTTTGACAGCCAGGTATCATTAGTTTTCTTTACCATACTTGTTTATGCACCCACATTGCCTTCAGTGATCATGTCGGGAAGGTAAGCATCTCAGAGTGCCAAAATCCAACTAGGTTTTGAAACAGTACATACATTGATCATGACTTTGACTCACTCACTATAATTACGGTAAATATTTGGAATAAATACAGATTACTGTGTGGAAGATGACACAATCATGATGTAGTCAGAATAATGAACAACAACAGATCTTAACCCTAGAAATTAGGACTGAATTCTTTATTGGCTCCATCCTTAGAATTGAACAATTTTCCAAGAATAAAATTCCATTTGGCAGTTTGAAAATGAGCAACGTTCACACTCAAGGACTAGAAAGGATCTACTAAAATAATGATCAACAGATATATATTATTAAAGAATACTTCACTCATTTTTACTTGTGTCCAAAAGAAGACAGATACTAGGACAGGGGTAAGTATGGTCTAGTTATCAAATTAGTCTAATGGCACACCCCTCTCAGAGTCCTGCTGGCTAATGAAAAGCTAATCCTTTACTGATTTGAAGAACCAAAGAACATATTTCATTGATTGTGGTTATTGACAATACCGAACTGGAAAATAAGGAAAGAACTCTCAGAAAGAAGAAAATCAAAGAGTATTAGCTCTCAAATTCTGTATATTAGCTCTGTATAAATCTGTGACTCGCCCATAAAACACACATGAGCTGGAATACTCCCAGAAGCTTAGTTAAGAGTAATAGAAATAAACTAATATTTTGACTTCTTCCCATGCAAAGAAGGTTGTTTGGAAATTTTGGTTAGCCAAGTAAATTGCCAACTAGAACAGAATGAAACAAAACAAAGCAAAGAAAAAACAATAACAAGACTGTGAAGAGAAACATAACAGAATACAAAGCATCACTTATAATCACCATATTCAGGAGGCAATTCTAAGTAAACTAGACGTATGGAAAATGTGACTCATCTTCAAAGGTATAGACAACCAACAACAGGTAGTCCAGATATGATAGGCCAGATATTAAAATTAAGAGAAAATAATTTGTAAAATAGCTCATCTTTTAAACAATATTCAATAAATATTTAAAATTATAAATCAAACCTAGATACTATTAAAAAGAATTTATTGGATTGCCTACCTTGAGAAAAAGTTCCTCACAAAACCTGAGCTAGATTTCAATTTAGACCTCTTGAACTGCTTGAAGCTTTTTGTCAAAACATGGTAGTTCCAGGAGATGATGGTAGCGCCCTTCCCAACTCCAATTTCATCCCACACCCCCAAAAAAGCCACATCCAACTGTGGACATTTTCCAAGCCCGAGTGAATCTTGCAGTATAGCATGGATATTCCACAGCCAGAGGGTGCCCTGGGGAGAGGTCTACACAAACCTAGGAAGCAAGCTAGTGACCTTGTATGCAGAGGATTTACAGGCTCTGAGCAGACAGATTGTATTGCTGAGAGGAACCACGTGCTGAAGGAAGCGTATTTCCTTGCTTCCTCAGGCTCTTCACTCTTGAAAACCCAGAGGCAACAAATGTCTGCATGTGGCACTTGTTGGGCGCCATCACCTAACGGACAAGAAACCTGACGCACAAGAGAAAGAAGCACTTCCTATGCCAATGTCATCCTGACCCTGGCTGCGATGCCAGAGGCTATTGCTGCAGTCGGGGTGTCCACTGAGCTTGCTGAAGGTCTTCCTGCAGACAGGGAAGGGCGTCATTTGCTTAGGTCGCTCTATGGGCAGTCATACTCAGAGACTGCCTGGACATTTGGTTTCAGACAAACGTTTCCATCTTTGGCTCTTCTTCTCACCCACTGGGTGACGCTGTGAAACATACTTCACCCCTCCATCCTTGGTCTCCACATCTATAAAATTCGAATAATCGCCCCTAGTATTTTGTGAGGATAAAGCGAGATCACCCTTTCTGTAAGCACAAAATAAACTTTCAGTCAAATTTGGCAACGGACATATTTTGTGATTTTTTTCTGGTTATTGCTATTTTTAAATTCTTGTTTGCCCTGAACTGTAAGATTCATATATCTCAATAAACTGCTAATTTTTAAAGGTCCATATAACATTTTTTTTAAAGGGCCACTATGGTATCTGTGTTTAAAGTGACACTTTCAAATCCTTCTTAGGTTCCAGATACTGAATAATGCACAAGTTTTTGCAATCATCCATAATGAATGAGCCGGCTTACATCCATTGAAAGTCTATGAAATGCCAGACACTGGGCATGAAGTTCTATACACATTATTTCGATTTAGGCCCTTTCTAAAGCTATGAGTCAGAAACTTTTCCCATTTTCCTGATGAGCAAACTGAGGTGAGGCAAGACTAGCACGCCCAATTTAACACTGATAATTACTAGGCAAAAGGGAGATTGAGACCCAGCAGTTTCTGTGGTTTTTTTAAACTCAGTTCATTTAAAAATTGCTGTCATTTTAAACACCGTTGATCACACACATAATTTACAGAATGTAATGCTATTCTGTTTTCATATCCTTGCTGTTCATGACCTCAAGTTCTTAGCATGAGTCAAATGAATATGGCATTTAGCAGTCTGAAAATTTTTAATTAACATCAAGTGTGCAGCATAATTCTATTTGTGTACCTATGTAAGAATGGAGCTTAAAGGCAAGTTTTAGAAAACCAGGAAAAAACTACTCAAGTAAAAAACTAAGAAAAAGTGTGTGACAGCGAGCGGTATACAACCCCTATGGATGTGGGTGCCTTTGCAAAATAACAACACTCAATAACTGCAACCGTAGGCAGGAAGAAAACGAGGCGAATGCATCGCAAGGGCAAGCAACCTCGCCCTTTCCTTCCACCTAACCTCCTTGCCACCCAGTCGATTCCGACTCCTCGTGACATCACAAGACAGAGTCGAACTGTGACTTTCCAAGATTATAAATGGAAAGCCTCACCTTTCTCCCACAGAGTGAGCCGCGCACATGTAACACACTGCACCGTCAAGGCTCCTTCCACCTACCCGGGCATTATTCCATCCTCAGAGCTCCGTAAAACATTTCCTTTCCAAATAATGCTCCAAGAAGCTACCAGAAGGGAGCACAGTGAGGGAGCAGTAAAAAGAAGACACAGGGCACTCCGGCGGGCTGACGGCTGAGAAGGACAGGATCAACTCAGGGTCTTCCCTCAGCTCCCCTTGAGTTAGCTGCCTTGCCCTTCATCCCTCACATAAAACAAACCACCTATTACATCTAGCCTTCCTCAGGGCTAGTCTGCCGCATACCATCTGACACTTTAATACAGCTTCTTGTTCTGTTCTTGATTGACTTGGTTTTGGGTGTGCAAGATCCTATGCTTACTATGAAGTATTAACCATTTACAATTTACTCATGGGCATGTGAATAAGGAGTCCCTGGGCATTGTAAATGGTAACACATTTGACTACTAACCCACTGGGTGATGGGTACAATCAACTTGCCTATGAAGAGGGGCCTGGTGATCTGCTTGCAAAATATCACACACACACAAACACACACACACAAGCACACACACACAAGCACACACACACACACTCACTGTTACCGAGTGAATTCTGACACTCCCCAACTCCATAGGAGAGGGCAGAGCTACCCCCCAGGGTTTCACAGGCTATAAACCTTGATGGGAGCAGACAGTCTCATCTTTCTCCTGTCAATTGCTCATGGCGTTTGGTCCACAGAGATTGCAACCCAAGGCTTACACCACTGCACCACCAGGGATCTTCTCAGAGTGTCACAGACTTGAAAGCCATAAGGAATCACACAAGAGGTCACCGTGCGTGAATGTGAAAATCAGTGCATGGTAACTAGCAATGACAATAACTTTATTATAGTCCTGGGAGCTTGCAGGTCATCCATAGCAGATGTTTTTAGCCTCGAGCCCCCTTTTGTTTTCTTGGGTGTTACTAAGCCTGCCTTCTGGGTCCTCGAGCTGACCCATAACAAGGCAGTGAGAAAAGTCTCGGTCTTATGAGAAATTAAAAACAATTACTGCTGAGCACTTTTGGCTTCCTGAGTTTCTCTGAGGACTACACTGACTCACGTCCTGGCTAACCTTTCTCTTGCAGTAAATTGTAAACTTCAGGATAAAAACAGATTAAATCTGGTCTGTTTTCCCAGAATATAGAAGAGTTGTAAACAAGGAGTACTGATGAACAATTGGTTGAGTTAATTCACCGAGACTCTAGGTTTTCTGAGTCATGGAAGCTGAAAGAACACCTCTTACTCTGAGAGCCAGGGTCCTCAAGCTTTTTAAACAGTGGGCCAGGTTACTGTCCCTCAGACCATTGGAAGGTCGGGCTAGACTAGAGTTAAAAAAAAAAAAAACTATAAACAAATGCACTGCGGGCCCGGGATGAGTCAGCTGCAAAGCAGGACAGCAGCGGTGACAAAAGCACCCAGTGGGCTGGATAAATGTTCTCCCTCAGTGGGCCACAGTTTGAAGACCCCCTACTCTGAGAGAAACATTAAATTTTAACCCAGAAATATCCTGTGAAGCCTGCACCACCACCACCATCACCACCCCACCCCACCCCCAAAAAAAGCCCATGGAGAATTGAAATTCCCTCACAACAAATGTTTGCCTCCAGCACTGGTGCTCTTTCAGCTCTCTCTAGAGTTAGCCCTCAACTTGGGATGCCGATCTAGAATGACAAGTCTTTTAAGTCCGGTCGAAGATAAGTGTAATACCCGTGTTCTTGCTGGTTTGCGTTTTAATTATTATCATTTTAGTTTTCATTGTTAGTGCTTTTATTATCTGTGTCTTCATATAGCTGATTTTTATTTGTCCTTGGGAGTTGGAAATGCTACACATAAACTTAGAGACATATTTTAATACAAGCAAACCCAAACCCATTGCCATTGAGTCGATTCTGACTCCTTTCAATCCAAAAGGAGAGACTAGAGCTGCTCCCATGGGACTGCCAATCTTTTGATTAGTGGCAAAGTTCTACCAGGGATTCTATGTACACATGACAGCATACAATATAAAAACATGCACAAATCATGAAAACGTATTCCATTGCTAAAGAAGGGTTTGCATTTTGTCAACTACGATGCTTAACCCCACTTGTACAAAACTCGGAATGACCCAGATTATCCCTGGAAATAAGGTGGCTTTGCTGCCTAGAAAATCAGTGAGAGTTCTCTGTATGCTGCTTCCTTCTTTTCTTCTTTAATCTTGTGGTAACATCTCAGTGCTATTCAACCTATGCATCCACATTAGCAAAGCAATCAGTATTTGGATCCATGGTTTCAAAAAACTAGAGCTTAGGAATGGAAGTTTCTTAGAGTCAATTTTAAAAAACTCAATCTTTACAACAGTGTTGTGAAGAGTGAATCACAAAATTGAACATCTATGAGTGACTATCTGAGAACGCCAACATGAGCAAATTCCACACTGAATTGTATACAGTATATGTTGCAAGCAATAAGATGTTCCTCCCCAAAGTAGATGGACACAAGTATTGTTCATTTTAATGTGAAAACCATGCTGTCAAAGTCCACCTGTGTATGGAACCAAATTGACGACAGTAATTCAAACAATTGTAAAGGAAATTTAGGGAGTGGGTGTTTATGCTAATAAGGGAAGGTCAAGTCAGAAAAGAAGAGTAAGAATAGTTACACAACTCAAAGAATGCAATCAATGTCAATGAATTTTCCATGTTGAAGTTGTCAAATTGAGATATGTCCTATTATGCATGTTCTCAACAACAGGAATAAAATAAACAACTTTCTAATTGTTGAATCAATAAATGGGTAGATAGAAGATGGTGTTTTCTGCATACAGCTTTTTAATTCTGTTAAACTCAAAACTTGGGGCACAATAGAAGGCATGTGATGTTTCCATTCAGCCAGCTGTGATCGTGGGTGGGGCAGATGGGAATTTTTCAGACTGAAGGATACTTGAAAACTATTTTTAGGGATACGAGAAGTGAGCAAGAGTGGGTTGGTGTAAGGCCCTGACAGTTAGGCAACAGCATGATCAAAAGAGATCTTACTGCCAACTATGCAGTGACTAAATTCTCATCATGCTAACATTTAAGCTGTGAGGTCTTGAGTGAATTATTTTTCTTCTTCCTACATTTCCATAAGTTGTCTGATAAGTGTTCTTTAGGAGATATAGGGGAAAAGCAATTACTCTGAGTTGGCACTGACCACCTCTTACAAGCTCAGTTTTGTGACAAGCGGGTTTGGAGCAATACAAAGAAAGCAAGAGATAAAGAGCTCCTGGAGAAAGAAGCTTACAGCATCGTACTAGCCTTTATACACATTAAGAAAAATCTAGTGCTAGTGAATAATTTTTAACTCATGGGGTCACAGACTAGGATTCCTCCATAGGACTTTCTTGGCTCTAAGCTTTGCAACAGCAGATTCTCTCTTCCATGGTGCTCTTTTAGGTTAGCAATCCATGGCAAACCACTTTCCCCATCCAAGTTTTACTTCACTGTGTGCCAAAGGCGTTCCATTCTGCCTGATAGCTTTGCCAGGAATCAGAATCAACTCGTTGGTAGTAGTTGAGTTGGGTTTTCCTTAGGCTCTGCATGATCTTCCACTCACCTTATAGCACTGTTGGACTAAAAATGAATGCAAACCGAGCTGCCAAGTCAGGCAAATAACCAAAAAATCTCTCTAGTGATTACAAAGCTAGAAGGAAGACTACTCTTCATCTGTTTTCTAAGGAGATCTGGTGTACAATATTTCAAATCCCAGGGGTGAAGAAAATATTTGAAATGGGATTATAATGATGAATAATTGTTTAAGGATATGACTGCCTTTTGGTTTAAAAAATGTTTTGAAATGACGTTCTCATTTTTCATGTGGAACTTTATGTGAGCTCGTGTTGAATTAGCAGTTTTGAAATCCATGGCTCATTTGAGAAGAAAGCTGTTTTGTCTGTGGCTTCAATGTCTCAGATGAGCAGAAACCCAAGGGCTTGGAGGAGTGACAAGATAATGCATTGCTCTTTGGGGGGAAATAAAGATAGTGGGAGAAAGAACAATACAACAGCAACAGAGAACTTTCTGCTTGTGAATGTTCAGTGAAGAGTTAGATTCTAGTCCATCGTAAACTGCTGTTATGAATGGGAGCATTTCTACTGCAACAGGCCTAGACTGTTGTTTCAGAAGATAACATTGATTTGGTTGGATATGATTGACTAATCATCATAGAAAGTGGACTGTCACAAAAATAGTCATAGAGAACCCTACAGAATTGAGAGGTGATGCTGTCAAAGCAGTTTAGAGCTTCAGAAACTGGAAAATAAGAGTTCAAAATTTGTGGGGAGAATATATATATATATATATATATATATATATATATATATATATCTGTAATAGTAGAGCAGCAGGAAATTTGTCTGTCTTACCTTAGTACTGGGGCAGTCTGTTTTTTGAAATCCTTCTGAGAAGTCTAAAGAAAGATGAGCAAAACTGGGACTGTGGTTATCAGTTGATGTGGTTTGTTATTTGTTTGCTTGTTTTTCTGTATGTTGGTTTGTTTTAAGGCTTAGTCCTGACCATGTCTTATAAGGTCTCTGGATAACCCAGTTTGAACTTGTCTACTTAGTGAAGGGCCAGCAGTTCTAATTCACACCCCAGTGCCACAGAATAAAGACTATATCCAAGATGACCTTATCGAGTTTATTTTCCTTCTGTCATACCTGGGGCAGCCATGAATCAAAATTCACTGCTGGGCAATGGAAACAATAAGAATAAAAACATACTTGTGTCTTAAGGAACACTTGAAGCCAGGTCCTTTTTTTGTCTCAGGAATTACTGTAACAATATTAATTGAATCTAAATAATCACATGGGCAAAATACTACACAACACAGGAAGTATCAAAAGAGGTTGGAAGGAATACATAGAATCACTGTAAAAAGTGATGTTAAGTGAGAAGAGGAACTGATGGTACTGAAGAAAGAATTCTAAGCTTTGCTGGAGGCATTAGCCAGAAACAGAGCTATAGGAATTGACAAAATACCAACTGAAATGTTGCAACAAGCTGATGGAATGTGGAAAGAACTCATTCTTCTATGCCAAGAAATTTGGAAGAAGGCTACCTGGCCAACAGACTGAAAGAATTGGCCAATTCCACTGAATGTTTCACCCATTCCAAAGAAAATTGACCCTAATAAGGTGAAAATTATTGAACAATATCATTAATATCACAAGCAAATACAGTTTTGCTGAAGATCATCCAACAATGGTTGAAACAACACATTGACAGGGAGCTGCCAAAAGCTCAGGCTGGATTCTGTAGAGGACATGGAGCAAGAGATAGCATTGCCAATATCAGATTGAGCTTGGCTGATAGCAGAAGGTACTAGAAGAAATGTTTGCTTGTCTTTTATTGGCTATAAAAAAGCATTAAACTGTGTGGGCTATAACAAACTATGAACAACGTGGAGAGGAATGAATATTTCAAAACACTTCATTGTGCTCCTGCAGAACCTGTGCTCGGATCAGGAGGCAGAACAAACAAATGAATACTTCATGGTTTGTAATCAAGAAAAATGGATGCCAGGGTTATATTCTGTCACCAGACATAATCATTCTGTGTGCTGAGCCAATAATTTGAGATATTGTACTATATGAAGAAGGATATAGCATCAGGATTGGAGGAAGGGTTATTAACCTTCATTCTGCAGAAACCTGTTGGCAAGCAAGCAACCTTGCTTGCAAGATTGGCAAGGATTACAAAAAGAAAAAAAATCCTCATACTATCCAACAAAAACATAAAAGATTGGATTTAATCTTACTTAGCTCTATAATCAATGCTTACAAAGTCACAGTCAAGAAATCAAATGATATATTGCATTGGACAAAACTTGTGTCCAAGACCACTTAAAAGTGTTGTTAAAGAGATGTGACTTTGAAGACTAAGGTGTACCTAACCCAAGACATAGTGTTCACATGTGCCTGTGAAAGTTGAACAGTGAATAAAAAAGACTGCAGGAAATTTTACGCATTTGAACTATGGTATTAATGAAGGCTATTGAAAGTACAGTTGACTTTGAGAAGAATAAACAAATCTTTCTTGGAAGAAGTAGAGCCAGACTACTCCTCAGATGTATCATCAGGAGACACCAATCCACCAATAGAAAAGAATGGCATGCTTGGTGAAGTAGAAGATCAATGAAAAAAGTAACACCCTCAATCAAATGGATTGATACATTAGCTGTAACAATGGGCTTCAAACATATAGATCAGGATGGTGCAGGACCATATAGGATTTTTTCTGTTGTACATAGGTCCAATGCAATGTGGATGTCAGTTGGAATCAATTCAACAATACCTAACAACAGCAAATAATTACAGTTCCAATGATGGAAATAAGTAACTGAATAGACATACCTTTGCACAATAGAAATGGCAAGTGCATGCATAAAATTCCTAAAGGACATTTTACTATATGCTGGCAAATTAAACCCATTCTAAGACAGAGAAATAATCCCGTCACCTGATTTGCTATGGTACAACAACCCACTCATGGGTCACAAAGCAACCTCATTCCATTTAAGTATACTCACTGTTCACTTTCATCTGACACATAAAAAGATGAGTCCATTATGAGTCTTTTGTTTTGCTGAAAACAAGAAATTGAAGCACTGAAACCAAGGGGCTTTTGCAGCACTTGATGCAAATCAAAGACTGTATCCTTGAGTACGGATTACAAAAAAAAAATCCTCATACCGTGCAAGATTAGATTTAATCTTACTTGGCTCGACAATCAAAGCTCACAGAAGTCACAGCGAAGAAATCAAATAACAGATTCCATTGGGCAGAACATAGTTTTTCATGTACATTAATAGCTAGGGAGTCATATCAAGCTCTGACATGACAGTCAATCTCAGTACACAGAATCAAAAGATCCATAAGAGATAAGTAAAATTTATAAGCAAAATTTTATTTTTTCTTGATTGGGATAGAATGCCTTAATCTAGAATTTATTTGCTACCCTTTTTAAAGTTTTGGATCCAGTTAGGGATAAGAAAAGGTGGACTCAAATTTTAGTTGTTGTTCAGTTACTTAGCTGTTTTTATTTGGTGTGATAGAAGAGAGGAAAGATAGGAAAATGCAAATTTTTATGACCCATATTGTGTTGTTTAGTAGGTACAATGAGAAACTCTGCTCTGCTATCCCTAATTCCAGGAAACAAATTAATACTTGTCAAAACAGAACGAAGATCTTCTTTGACTACAGAAGCATTTGACTACACAGTTTCACTTAGCACTTGTTTCCAGAAATGATACACCTATCTTTGTGCCTCTGAATAACTACTGAGATTCCCAGTCCAAGTAATTTGGATATTCCAATGTCAATTCTTGGGGCACATGGAAAGGGGCAGACTTCCCATTTGCAGTTTCCACTGCATATGTTTGCCTCCAATCAATCATTTTTAGTTCAGTAGAAAACCTTTAGGGCCCAATCCGAGAAACCAACAAATAAAAATACCATCATTCAATATGTGGGAAAATGTTTGTTAGATTAAGGACACAGTCTGGGAATATTTTTTCAATCCCCCAACATTTAGTGTAGGTGATTCCCACCCCCTTCAAAGTCAGTGTGTCTCAGGGAGTGTTGAAGGCAAAAGTTTCAAGCCCCACATGTCCTTTTTCAAAAAATCGTAAACAGAGCCCCTTGAGTGAATTTAGAGAGGCTTCCTGAACTGCAGCAATGGAGATCAAAGTTGACTCCGAAGCCTGCTCCTGCATGTTGTCCAGCACTCCCGTTAGCACAGCCTCACATGAAACCTTTGGTTCTGGAAGGAAACTAGGACCTGACAAGCTGGTTAACATCTGGTTTTCTGGCAGCAATTTAAAACTTTGCTGAAGCTCTTGGTTTGAAGACATTGTGGAACTCCCTGCAGATAATGCCTGATCTTGGAAAGTTTCATGAAGCAGATGGTTCTCTTAAATAGAAAATTCTAACTGCAGGAGGCAAGCACCCAACAAGCTCCCTCAAAGGAGCAATTGTTCTCTTTCCCAACACCCACTCTGCCAGCACCAGAGGAAATTAGTTTACTACTTGTTACCAACTTTTAAAAACTGAAATAATATTTGAAGACTAAAGGAGATGACTGGAGCCCTTTATCTCATTCTCTGATCCTTTATTGGCTCAGTGTCCTTTACAACTGATTTTTAGAGACTTTCGAAAATCTTCCCCATTCAGTGTCTCTATTGGGAGAGCTGAAATTGTTTATTTTCTTGCCATATGGAACAAGATCCTTTTAAGCTTTTGTTCTGCAAAATCACCTTCTACACTAAGGCTTTGTGTCTTTCAGTCTTTTTTTTTCCATTAAGGCATCAACAATTCGCCTGCCCTTTAGGATATATGGATTGAGAAGAACCTGATAATTAGATCTGTTCACAACTCCCCTTATAGCCTCAAAGGAACAAATTAACAACTGTGACTAATACCTTAAATCAACCACAAATAACATGAGTATCATATTTTTTCTCTTGAACGAAGACAAACAGACGGCATATTCCTTTCCAGTTAGAGCTGCAATGAAATTCTAGTAGCTGTGGCATAAGAACAAAGAAAAACTATCTGTAACCCCTTAATAGGTCAGCTTCTGTACTTTCTGTTATTTATATCAAAATTGTGCTAGTTCCAGGAGAATAACTCATGAACAAGAAAGGCATACATACTGCTTGTAGACTATTTTCTAATAGTTATTTTCAATCATATTCTCCAAAGTATGTATGGTAAATAGACACACATGTACAACACACCAACAGAAGTGAGTTCAAGATTATAAGAAACTATCACCAAGCTATCCTAAATTCTATTCATCTTTCCCATTATGGAAAATATTGAAATGCAAGTGAATGAATGATGCTAAAGTGATCACAGAACATACTACTAAACTATTAAAAGTGCTTCATTGACATTGGCGCTGAATGATTAGTAAGCACAGTCCTAACGACACATCATTTTACCCTCACTAACACTAGCACTGTATCTGGGAGTTGAGGAAAATAGTTTTTGTGAACTTCTCATCAAAGCTGCATTGTAGATTAAAAAACACTTCTACTTCCAATGTCCCAATTAACTTGTAAAACAACTTAGGTGGGAGTGGGGCCTGCATTTGTCCTATTTTCCTGATAAGAAAGCCATGACTCAAAACACTCAGATCAGTATTGGTTAGTTCTTTTCCATGGTCTTCTGGTTCCAAAGTGCATGCCCTTCCTAGTAGCATAAGAGCTACAAGTATCTTCCTTGCAAAAAAAGAAAAATCTGGTGAGGGTTTCGAATATACAAAAGCCCAGTGTTTGAACTACAACTAAAGCATGTTATGTGATAGAACAAATTCTACAGAACTTGATAGTTTAATCTATATATTAGATTTGAACCATAGGTATGACCTCCAACTTGACTTAGATTAACATATATTTGAGGCAAGATAGTCATTTCTTCTGCACTCTTTCTTTTGAGGATGGGCTCACATTTTCTTCCTGAGATCATCAGCTAGCCTGTCCTTGAGGAACCATCGGCAAGCTCCTCTGAGCACTGCTCATGACATCTGGGTGCACACGGGGCCAGGCCACGCCAGGAAGAATTTCCTTCCCTGAAATTTGAATGCTGGGTTTATAAAGACACAAAAAGTCAGAGTGAAGATGGCCATGCTCAAAACATGAAGATGAAGAGCGAGTAAGGAAACTCCTTACCAGGAGAGGAAGAAGGAGAAGGAGAAGGAGAAGGAGAAGGAGAAGAAGGAGAAGAAGAAAAGAAGAAAATTGAGGAGTCCCAGGGAGAAAGAAGCAAAGGTAGCATTTCAGTGTTTCTCCACATGAAGAGCTTCCCCTCAGAGGCCAGTGCAACTAGAGAGGCCTCAACATGCCCTGGGAAAATGGAAATTTTCTGCAAACATCTTGAAGCAGACCCTTGCCCATAGAGTTTGTAAGCCACTTCTACATCCCACCAGTAAATTTCCCTTTTTGTTGTTTTTGTTTGTATGCTTGATTTTGTTTCTTTGTTTTATATAGATATATCTTCCCTATAGTCAAGAAATAATTAAGAATATTTATCAGTAACTGTTTTCCAAACCAGCTAAGCTAGAACTCATTATTTCAATCTCTTTTCTCCACTTTGATGGAAGCCAAAGATTTGGTAGGTTCCTCTTCAGAAATATGCCCTTTATTCTACTCTTACGATGTAGGATATATCTGTCCATCTAGAAATTTCTATTTTTTTCTTGTTGTGATTTTGCATTCCATAGATCCAGGCATCTATCAATATTCACACTGCCTATGTTTCTGGCTTATGCCAACCTTCTCATCAAGCAAGTATGATGAATCCAAACTCCTTCCTCTCATTAACTCCCTACTGTTACCTGACTTCTTTAGCTTCTCTACTTATCTGCTCCATTCTTTCAGCCTTCCCTACTGTCAATTTCAATAGCATGTAGGGCACCATTTACTTGATCTTATATTATTGTGTTTCATCTCACTTCATTACAACTGGATACAGAATTGTTGTCCTAAATACTTACTTCTGGCCAGCAGAACATGGAACCTGTCTCATGTCCAAGATGTATATGTTATCAGAACACTGGTAACAAAATCAAAAAGACATCAGAAGTCCTGACTGTAATGGTGGAAGAAGTAGAGTGATTTACTGAAACAAATGACTGCAGGGAGGACAGAAAAGCAAATGAGACCAGGACTTTCTCATTTCTATTTATTTCTGTCTGATCATTTCTTTTTCTTCTCCCATGGTAGATCTCCACATGACAGGGACCCTACCCACTGATAACTTCAAACCCTCTCAGTTTCTATCACATAGATGGCTGACATAATCTCTTGCACTCCACTCTGAAAACCAGGGCGAAGTATTATTTTTCTGGCTTGAATCAAACCTTCACCAGTAAACCAGTCAACTGTGGTAAGGAGAGGTGTGGTATCGTGATTGGGAACTTGGGCCAGACCTACCTGGTTGAAATAAAGATCGTTTTTTAGAAAAGAAAGAAGAGCAATGAGATAGAGAAATTGACAAAATAAATTACCACTACTCTGACAGAGTCCCTGGGTAGAGCAAACTCTTCAGCGCTTGTCTACTAACCAAAGATGGATTCTTCTGCACCTCCCAGAGACTCCTTGGAAGAAAGATCTGGTGATCTGCTTCCTAAAGATCACACCTATCTCTAAGGACCAAGACCTCCAGAGGGTTGAGCAGAGCAACCAAGGTGCTCTACTGAGGAAAGGAAAGATCCTTCAGACTAATAGCAGAGAGGTCGGAGAAAAAGCAAAACACCAAAGTTATCAGTATGTACATCTAAGGCCTAGCTATTGCACGTCAGGTATGATGCTTTAGCAATAGAGCAAACAACAAAAGCAGAAGCTAACTGATTAGGGTAACATTGCATTGATTAAATTTGGTTTCTTAAAGACACATTCTTTTGAAAATTGGAAACAAACCAAATCCAGATTAAAAATATCAAGTAAAATTGAAAGATGACTCTGTAACTCCATACTTTGAAGAAACTCTTACATCTACCAGGAAACATGGAGTAGTCACTTTTCAGTAATGTTGTTTTTAATGGATAAAAATTGGAGTCAACAAATTTATCTTCATGGGAGAATGACTTCACTGTTTTGGTGTTTTTTATATATAAAATGGGGAGCAGGTATTGTTCTCGGCAGCCAGCCAAAAGGTTGAAGGTTCAAGACTACCCAGAAGTACTTCAGAAGGAAAGTCTCACAATCCACTTTAATCTACTTCAGAAAAGTCAGCCATTAAAATCCTGTGGAGAATTTTTCCACTTTGACCACATGGGGTCACTGGGAGTCAGAACAGAGTGGATAGGAGCATTTTGTTTGTTTGTTTACTTGTTTGTTTTCTTGGTTTGGGTGAAAATAAGTATTCTACAACTGCTCACATTTTTATGGGTGGATCTCAAAAAAATAATATCAAAAAAAAGTATAACTTGTTAAAATGAAGGTTAAAACCTCAAACTTCATTCAACAATTATTTTTGGAAACACAAAGACAGAAATTTAAAGAGAATAACTGTGGGAAGATAAAGGTCATCTCTTGGGAGAAAGAGAGAATTTTCCTCGGGAGGGGATTCAAGAATTTAGAAGGTACTAAGAAATGTTTTATTTCAGGCTGCAAATACACAGGTGTTCAATTCATTATTCTTTCTGAGCATATGTGTGCCATAGAGATGCTATATTTCCTTTAATAACATACATTTATAGCAAAAATGTTTTAGAAATATAAAGAGAAATCCTTTTCACAGACCTCAATGCATTGATTGCTAGAAGAAAACTTCATCGACTCCCATCAGACTCATTCTGACTTATTTTACAAACAAAAAACTCAAACTCACTGGCATTCAGTTGAGTCCAACTCACAGCCGCCCTATAGGACAGACAGAAGAGAACTCTCCCTGGGGGCTTCTGAGATCGGAAATCTTTATGGAAATAGAAAGGCTTGTTTCTCCCATGAAGCACCTGCTGGTTACAAACTGCTGACCATGCCGCCAGGGCTCCTATTCTGTCTGATTCATGGTGACCCTAAAAGAAAGAAAAGAACTGCCCCAAAGAGCTTCCAAAGCTATAGAGCTTATCTTATCTTATCTTATCTTTCTTTCTTTCTTAATCATTCTCTTAGGAGCTCTTACAGATATTATGACAATCCATATTCAATTAGATCAAGCATAATTGTATGATTACTGCCACCCTCATTTTCAAAACATTTTTTCCTTCTTGAATTCTTTGATATCTGCTTCCCTTTACCCTCGCTCTATCCCACCCTGCCCCAAGTACCCTTATTATTACATTATAAATTATAATTGTAATTATTTTTGGCTACAACTTACACCATCCAATGCATCTAATCACTTACAATTCTGTTGTCTATTCCCCTCCATTGAGGTAAGATAGTCATCATTGCTATTGGTTTCCCCCTTCTCTTCCTGTGCACTCTGGAAGTCATTACTCCTGTTATTGTTTCTGAGGGGTTTATGTATCTTGGATTTCATGCATCAAACTATCTGAATTATACAAATGAACATATACAGGTCTAGAAAGATTAAAGAGGTAAACCTAAAACAATATTAGTGAGTTGAGGAAATACTAAAGATCTAGAGAACAGTTACATTTCATCAGTGCTACAGAGGGCCATAAGGAAGGAATGATAGATCCAGGATGCAAAGCATTACATATTTATGGAAGCCAACTCCTTCCTCCTTCTTTCACAGAGTGGCTGGTGCTTCAAACCATGAATTTTCAGTTGAGAACATAACCACTGTGTTGCCAGTACCTACATAGATGTATTGTTCTAAATCCTCTGGGCTCCCTGTGCAATGATGTGTTGAAAGTTGGTTATTCAAAATCAGCATGCACTCTGCTCAAGGGTAAGTTCAATTTTGTATTTTTCTCCAATACACTGTTTTATATCATCTTCTTACACATGAAATGCAGAATGAAAAGGAAAAAAAGCACAGCAGAAAAGATTAACTGAAAATGGAAGTTGACATTTTAACGGATTGCCCACTAAGCAGGTGGAGTTGTGTATTTTCAAAATTTACAAGGTTGTTTTGCACGAGAAACTGAGACAAAAAAAACTAAATATGGATCTAGAGATCTGATTAGACTCCATCCTCATTTTAAAGCTTTATTGCTTGCAATGAGTGGTTCAAATCACAGCTCTGAGTGGGTTATGTAAAGCCCTACCCCATGAGTGAAAATATTTCTGATTAGAACACTCCCAGGTTACCCACTGTGTTCTGTTTGTTCAGCTTATTTCAGACATTGCCTGAGAGGGGGCACAAAATTTACACAGAGACAAGGGATTAAAACTGTTTGAGATGAATTTTTGCTTTGATTTGGCAATTTGGAGTCTGCCATCACTCTCATATCCAGACATTAAAGTTCACAGGCAATGTCATTGAAATTTTCTTTGGTTTTCCACCAAGTATGACTGAAATTCATGACTGAGACTTTTGACATCTGGTTTAAAATGTCTCCACATAAGGAGATTCGAAAATAAGCAATCTCAGGGCTTACACATGGTATCTAGAGGCATAAGTATCTTTACAAAATGTCCCTTCCCTTATTAACTTCTGCGGGCAGTTTGCTGGTCAAAAAATAAGAGAGAATTTTCTCAAAAATAAAGGTGGAAATAGATTTAATAAATAGTTTCTGAGCATCTGAGCATTAGAAAAATGTTCCATACACAGAAAGCAGAAAGCTATCTTTTGTTGTTTTCTGTTGCATTTTGTTTTTCAAAAAGAAAATATAATTGGGAAAACATGCGGGGGAAAAGGTTTATACAACAGCTGTTCCCTCTGAATATCTCTGAGGCCACAGAAAATTGTCCAAGAATATAGGATACCAAAGGGAAAACAAAATTCGTGGACTCATAAAGGCCAAAAATAAAGTCAGAACATGTACAAAATAATATGCGTAGGAAAAATTCATTTGAAGCCTAAGTTTTTTCAGCAGGACCATAAGACAGGAACAATAGCACAGTAAAAACAAATTACTCAAGGCTATATAAAAGAACTACACTGTATTGAGCTTAAAAAGTCAAAAGTCCAACAGTCACAAAACAAAATGAAAAGCATTTTGGAATTGCCCAAGACCACATTCTCAAATTAAGACAGACCAAGGAGCAAAGAACACCATGTGAGTTGGATCCCAAGAGCTTGCTTCAGGAATATCTCCTTGATACCTACTTGACAATCCAGCAATGTCTCATTAATTATGTCTGAAAATAGTTTTCCACAATTAAGCTTTCTAGACAAATTGTCTCTCTAGAAATCGAATCACTTAGAAATAGATCTGCCTTTGGAAACAGAGGGACCTTCTACGTTTAGTGAGATATAATTGCTTGACCACCACAAAGGGCTCAACAAATTCATGGGAAAATTGCATTAAAAGATCATGGGATTTTCTCACAAAATTTTTTAAACCCCTCATATGTTACAACTTACTGGAGAGTAAACTGAAAGCAGATTCAACTTTCTTTTGGATGGTATAAGGTCACCCATTTGGAAACTCCAAAAAGAAGAATGCGATGCCTTTTTAAAATATACTAGAAATTATTATAAAGAATTGTGATCACAGAAGCTTGGAAAAGGAAAGTTTTCTTAATCAATAAGTAACATTTCAAATTATAACCCTTGAAGTTTCCAAGGCATTATTTTTTCTAAGTGATTTTTTAAAATTGTAACAAATTTATATGTGTGTGTTTATATAGTTATATGTGTGTCACATATATATAACACTACATATGTTATATGCGTGTGACATACACATATAAAACATTTGCCATTTCAACATTCTTCACAAGTAGATTTCAATGACAAACATTAACTTATGTTTAACACATAGTTCAACTATTGTTCTTCAAGGTTCTTAAATTTTCCCATTGGGCTGAACCCTGGTGGCGTAGTGGTTGTGCGTGGGACGGCGGCCCACTGGGATGGAGGATCGATTCCAGGTCCACGGAGCAAAGGCTGGGCCTCCTACTCCCACCACCTGAGAGCAGTGATGCCCCCCACCAAAAAAAATTGTCCCATCACCCTTAAGAGACACTTAATGTCCCCTAAGGGTTGAATCCTTCTTTCTTCCTCCCTCCTACCTGTACCTGGTAGCCACAAACAAATTTTGGCCCTATTATCTTGCCCATTTAGTACTAATGGAATCGTACTACATTGACCTGCCCCCCTCCACCCGCCATGCTACTGTTGTGTCCAACAGAAAGCTTCCACGAGCTTAAAGTGCTATGCTAAAGCAGGCTATTTTCCTGTCCCAGAGGGTTCCCAAGGTTATATATTTGTAAGAACATGAAAAGTGTATTCAAACAGCCAGATGCTCAGCTAACGGATGAATGTTTAACTGTTGTGTCTCCAGAGTTCCTTGAAAGTGCCAAGGAACAGAGGAAACTAATGGAATAGATACTTTTAATTAATGTTTTTGGACAACTGTTCAGCTATCTTTTCTATTTGAAGGTGAGGCAAAGAGAAATAGAGTAGAAAGACAGGTTAGAGGCAAATTGTGAAGTTTGTCCTCACTCAATACTCCCCGTTGCTGTAATTGATTTTTCTTTCTTACCTCCTCTTCTGCACCAAGAAAGGCATCCACACTCCTCCTCCATTTACCTAAAAATATCTGTTCTGAGACCCACTATAGATAATGGTCCTCTAGTACATCAAATTCATCAGCTAATTCAATCTGTCTCCTGAGGAAGGATGGATTTTCTACTAATTGATTCCTAAATGACTTTCTACTCCCATAAATGGTTATATTGTCAGAAACCCACAGGGACATCCTGTCCTATCCTTTAGAGTCCCCATGAATTTGAATCAACTCAATGACAGTGACTTTGTGGTTTATTTTTGGATTAATCCTCGTTGATGAATGATGCCCCCTGGAGCATGTAGGGCAAAGCCTAATTGAAACTACTTGGCAAAGAGCACCATATGGATAGTACAGGATTGGAGAATGACTAACACGCATGCCATGACTATGTCATCCCCGCATCGGAGCATTACTCCTCCCTGACACTAGAGCCAGATGCCATCGAGTCAGTGCCATACGGCTCCCAAGGTTATATATGTATAAGTCCGGGTATTGCAGAATGAAGCTGGCCTCTGCTCTTGAACTTCCAACGACCGTGGTCTTTCTGAACTAAACACCAGAGCTTTTTCTCAAGAGGCCTCTGAGTGTTCTTTCCAACCAGCAGCCAAGCACAGTAGCTATTTGCACTGATCAGGATCGTCCCATCGCCTGCTTCTAGCATAACGCTTTTGAGACTAGTTCTTTACGCAAAATCCTAAGTCTGAAAGTAGAGCATTCCATGCTGTAGACACGTGATATGTAGATTTAGTGTTGCCAGATCCCTCCACTCACCCCGCACAGAAAGCCACTTCAGTGAGCTAACAAACAAGTGAGTAGAATAAGAATACTTGGAACAGTGTCATTCTCAAGTTACTTTAAAAATTGTTTTTCTTCAGCTAGCAATGTGCTAAAAGAAGGCCAGCAGCTGTCTAGACTGTACTGCCATGTGGCAGAAGCAGCCCCGTGGACCCTCCATGTGTATAAAAGCAGGAGAAGCTGAAGACTGGCACAACGGAGGTGATCTGTTGACCATAACACAAACAGACATAATATTTCAATTCTCTTTAATATAAAAGTATTTTGAAAGAGACAGTGATTTTTTTTCTTAGTAATAAAATAATAGTATAGTCTAGAGAAACCACTTAGGAGCAAGTGGAGGGCAGAAATGTGTATCCGGTAGATTAATCCTGGCAACTTTCGGAGGAGGTGGTGTCTGCTCCGCCCTCCATCCTACCTCCTTGACCATAGTATCCAAAAAGAAACAGGAATTTACAGAGGATTTACTGTACTTGGTCAACTTCACATATTTGACCCTTTGCTCACTTCTAGTATATTCTAGAACATATTAGGCATTCTACAAGATGGTCTAGTGTCCCAGTCGTTCTCAGTAGATTTTCCATTAAGTTGAGTATATATCTATCTGAATATACATATATCTTTCTTTTCAGCTTTTAAGACTTTTCATGTGCTTGCTCTGTGACTAGTCAACTTCTAAATTGTATTAGTTCTAATATAAATTGTGACCCAGGCTAAATGTACTCTAATGTTTTCCTACTATCCTACTAGACATATAAAGATTTCCAAATTTCTTAGTAGCTATAACTCCTCACCCCAGAGACTGGAGGTAGGGCAGTCTCACAAACTTGAGGTGCACTCCAGCATCTTCTTTATGCTAGACAAATAAATACATTTGAAACATACGGATGTATAAAGCCTTTCTACTGATAGTAAGATAGTGTGCTCCCCGCCTGGGTACTGTGCAGTTACCCACATCCCAGAAAATCCTTAAGAAAGAATTTTAATCATAGAGCTAGGTTCAGGGCTTTGAGAAAGAATTTCTGGCTAAGCAGGCTTTCACATACCGTCAGATTACCCCAAGCTGCCGTCACTTGTGCATGTTTTAAGAGCAGCCCTTCTCCCATACTTTCAGGACTTTTCTTTTATCTACAGCGAGGACTGCATGGAAGAATAGGATCAGCAGTGTCAGAAAAATGAGGAAGGATCTCAAGAGATCGGACCGAGGAGGATATGTCGATGTTGCCGTTTTGTTTTATTTAAGAACAGTCATGCAAAGACAAAATCTGAAAGTTCTGCTGACCTGAAGCTGGGATTTCTTCACATGGGGGAAAGATAGTCAACATGAATTCCCAATGGGTACTATCCTCAGCACAGAGGTAAAAGAAGTGCATTTAAGGAGGCAGTGACAGGAGAAGCTTGGTTTTTTCAGCAGAGAGGGGAAACATGGCTCCATGCCTTACAAGTGCCTCATGATCTTGTAACTATGCCTCAGTTTTCTCATCCAATAACACTTTCCTCTGCAAGTCGCACTATCATTCCGAACTCACGGCACTTCTCACAGCTCTCAGCATGTGAAAATACTGTTTCCTCTCTTGAAACAAAGCCTGCCTTTTTTCTCTTTCAGTAGCTACTACTTATTCACAAGTCAAGGATCATCTTCAGAGACAAGCTGTCTTGACCTCTCTTCCTGCCAGGACCTGCCCTTGTCCCCGCACGTCTAATGGTTTCTCGTCATTTGGAGATGGGGGGGCAGCTCTCCCATGTAGAAGACTGCTTGGCTGCTGCAAACAGTGGAATGCGCAGCTACTCGTGCAAAGGTTTGCCGTTCAAAGCCACCCCGAGGTGCCTCAGGAGAATAACCTCCTGCAGGTCACATCACTGAACAATCCTGCAGCACATGGTGTCTCCCTCAGTTGGACTTGAGTCAATGACAACTGGCGTGGTGTTTGGTTTGGTTGGTTTTGTGTTTGCTACCAACTAGCATTGGAAGTGAACTGTGGTTCGACCTGTGCGCCAAGGGTGCTCAACCTCCCAGGCACACTGGAATTCAGGACAGAGAGTGGAGAAGGTCATTAAAGCTTTTATCATTGTTTATTTTATAAATATCTGCCATACCCACCACGAACAGCCCAGAATATGATTAGTATTTCATTTATTTTCTCGTGAACTGCTATTATTATTTTTTTCTCTCTCCTTCTGGAAATTGCCCTTACAGTACCCGAAAGGGCTTGATCATACAGTCCTGATTCCCCCAGAAACATATGAACCTTTCTGGCTAAGTCAGCATCTCATTCCTCTCGATCAGCGTTTCTCAACCTGTGGCTCATGAGGGGTTGCCCCATTCATAACAGTAGCAAAATTACAGTTATGAAGTAATCGCGAAAATAGTTTTATGACTGGGGGTCACCACAACATGAGGAACTGTACTAAAGGGTCAAGGCAAGGGTATCTGAGGAGGGAACCAAAACCCAAGGAAGGCTGGCTAGAGTTCTCTCTCAGTAGGTTTGACTGAGGTTCCTAGCATAAAAGATGATGCGAGTCTAGAACAGACCAACCAGTTCCCATCGGTATTCCTGCCTAGAAGGCATCTTCTTGAACATGGAGCCATAGGAGAGAAACAGAGCTGAGGGTAGCCAATTTCCATCCGCTTCAGCTGAGCCCAAGTCCAGTTGTGTCAGTTGGGTATAAAAAAATTTTTGAGCATATTTCTACTTGTTGAGTAAAATATAAAAACATAAATAGGCAAATGCTAAATTACAATAATAATTCATTCTTAGGAGCCTGGTTACAATCGAGTCCTTAGACTTTTTCTCACATAGCCCTATTTGAAAATGTCTGAAATATAAAGGTACTTGCATTTCACCCAGAAAGAAATCCCCTTAGAAAAAGATTGTTGTTGGCACAGAATGGTTCCATGTACAACAGAATGAACACAACTAGGATAAGATAAAGAACTCTGGTATCATCAGACTGAAAAACTGTTTAAGTTAAAGTATCTATAAACGCTCTGCAATTAAGGCCATTCTGTATCATAACAACCCTGTAAGACAGAGTCAAATTGCCCCGGTGTGTTTTTTATGGGAGTGAAAATCCTCTCTTGTTGTCTCAGGGAGGTAAGTGGTTTCAAACTGCTGACTCATGGTTAGCAGCCCAGCAAGTTACCCATTCTGCCACCAGGGCTTGTCAAAATAAATAAAGCCAAGAAATAAGCTATATAAAATAACATAGGAAACATGTCATGTAAGGTATACTATCACAGAGGTGTCTACAAATAAATACAGATTTATAATGTAGAAGCCCTGGTGGTGCAGAGGTTTGTGTGCTCAGCTGCTAACTGCAAGGTCAGCTCTTTGAAACCACCAGCTGTTGCAAGGGGAAAAGAAAAGGCTTTCTACTCCCATAAATACCGAGTCTCAGAGAACCAAAGGAGCAGTTCTACTCCGTCATATAAGCTCATTATCAGTTAAAATCAGCTCGTTGACAGTGAGTTTGGTAAGAATATCAACTAACAATGTCAGACACTGTTCAACATGCTGGACATAAGTTTATTTATTTATTCTCACAATAGTCTATTTTTATCCCATTCTACAGAGGATCAGACTGAGGGACAAAGAAGTTTTTAAAAAACTTTCCTGTGGTCACACAGCTAACGTGTTGTGTGTTAGGCTGGATTGGCGAGTGTCACAAACCCAGGGACACTCGTAGAAGTGTAAGAAAGAACTTTGTATCAAGAATTAATTATACATGAAGAAAACATCCCAGCCCAGATTAACTCAAGCACATAAATTAGATACAGGTCCATAAGTTCCTCTTCAGACTCACGCAGCCGCATACAATGATGCAGAATGCAGGAAGGTCAGAGGCCATTGGTTGCAGGGTTTCATGGATCAATGGCATTAGAAGCATCACAGGGATTGCACAGCCATCTGCATCTGTGTGTCTTCAACAGGAAGATGAAGGCGGGAGAGAGAGTGTGGTCTACCTCCAGAGAGCCAATTATCTCAGCGGCACCTCCAAAGGAGGTCATCAGGGTACAACCTGATAGGCTACACTCCACACGTACATTTTTAAATCTTCACGTTGAGACAAAATTATATAACTACCATAGGGTGAAAGAGTCACATTTAAATCTAGAGAATGGATGGGAAAGATACGTTTTGCGAAGGGAAAAATCTCCATAGGTCTCAATGGCTTAGTAAGACATTATGGAGGGTGAGAGAATGAGAAATCCTCAAAAAATACCTGGGGTGTAGCAACCCAGGATTTTAAATGGCTGTGGGAAAGAGAAACATTTACTGCATGCTTTGAGAAAAGTGATTTGTCCAGAAGAGCATAGACATCATACCAATGTGAGACCAAGGAACAACCTTTCCCTACAAATCTTCCTGCCTTGACACATTTGTTTTTCAATATTTTTGAATGGCAAGTGAGTATTAGATATGGTGAAGTAAGAAGCATTGGGGGGGATAAATTTGTGCAACATTTTAGAGTCTCTTTTGAGGAGATCCAACCTAAGAGTTAAGCTCATTGCTTCAAAACCAGTTCCACTCTTAATGCACTGTATGGCCTCCATGCATCGTTTCCTTAGTAGAGAGGAAATGATATCTTATCTACCTCATAGAGTTGTTTTGAAGATTAAATAGGATAATGTATTTGCATAGCTTCTACACTCCGATTAAGGATGGGTAAACAGTCGCTACTTTAACTGGCAGGCTAAGCAGTCAAGCTACTTATATCAACTATTATTAGAGTGAGTCACTGAACTACTGGAGTAGTGCACAGTGATCAAAAGGGCATTCAGAAAGATTGATCTAAAGAGACAGAATGAAGTGGAAAGAGGAGACACAGGGGAAGAACTGCGTAATGTGCTATTACAGTTGTCCAGCCATGAAATCAGAGTCGAATCCTGGTTAGTGGTAACATAAATTGGAAGAAAAGACTGAGAAAGATACATGATTGAAATTACCTGATTTCCCTTCGACAGTGTATGAGACTAAGTTCTAGTTTATAAAATAAGGTCTTACATGGGAAATGTACATTTTAATCTTATTCTAACCAGTAATATTAACTGCTAAGTTGCTTGCAATCAAATGGGTGAAAATAAATAAGATAAGAAGCCTACACAAATACTAAGATCCATTATTCCAACCCATCTTTTCCCATTTGCAGGCTCATCTGTTTCAACCAAATCACCCTGTTTACACTCAAGCTTTCACCTAGGCAGCATGTAAAATTGTGGCAATATGTGTTTTCTAGATGAACTTATTGTACCATTTGCCTTATAATGATATATTATTTTAGAAGGTCTTATGGAATTTTGTAAAAAATTACTAGTTTGGGAGCACAAGAAAGAAAATCTTTGAAGCCTGACACTGTGGGTTAAGTCTGCACAAGTTGAACACACCATAATTATAATGCAGTTAGTTTTGCGTTACCTACAGTCGCAGTGTTGGAATAATTAGCTCTGTCAAATGTTAAAAAATAATTGTGTAAATTACTCATTTAATTGTTTTCATCTTGGATATAGAGACATTCTTTAATTAGGCATGAGTCAACTAACTGTTTCACAGGCTAATTTTCTGATATGAGCAGAGTTTAGACAAGAAGCACAGTGCAGCTCTAGAAGATGCTTTTTATAAACTTCCCAGTTTTGCAAGAACATTCCCAAGTGTCACCTTCTTCAGCATGAACACCATTTCCATACATGGTGTACCAACTACTCTAATAAAACTCAAACAGAATAAAATATGGGAGAGTGCCTCTTTAAAACTAAACACTACACATGGCAGTCCATCTTTGATCAATCTCCCTACCAATGATTGAATCAAGGCAAGAACTTCTGCTTTCCTGCACACCAGCCATGCTTTGTATTTATGGAAGTGGGGTTTATGTAATTACAATATCTATGGCCATCCTTTTGCACAAAGAAGGATGCAGAGTGACAAGAGATGCAAGCTATGAGCTCGCTCTATACTGTAACATCTGGGATCATTCAGACTAAGGGACATTGTACACTGCCAACAGTCAATTTCAAGAGGCAGACTAGATAGCCAGGCTATCTATCTCAACCGTTGATAGCCTGAGCCACTAAACCAGTGATGGAGCTTTCACGGATCTAAGGGAGCAGTCAAAGAAGATTACTCTGAGACAGGAGAAAGGAGTGGAAAGGGGAGACACAATGTAAGCAAGACAGCAGCACAAAAAACAGCGGAACATCTCCCCCTCTTTCTGCTCTCCTCTTCCAGAGCAGGAGGCCTCTTCCCTTTGAATCGATGTTTTGTTTCCTTCATTTAATGTTCTGACAAAGCTCCCCAGTCTCATAACAGCAAGTCGGCTAAAGCATTGCAAAAAACTATAAGTGCTGTCTCCCCAATCATTGCCCTTATGGGTAGAAATGATTTATCCCCCCTTCAAAGTCCCCATAATTACCTGCACCTCCTTTAGACTGTCTAGTAAGAGCCATGCCCATTATTTTAAGAAAGAGTTCAGTCACTTTCCTTTTGTATTAAGAGTCAGTGAGGAAGAAAATAAAACTGAAAATGACTGCCTGCTAGATGGAAGGCCAAAGGAAGTAACGTGCTCAGAGTATAAGTTGATGTATTCTGTGGATAAAAAAATAATGAATTCATGGTAAGCATGTAGAATAAAGTAAGAATGTTTATGTTTTGTAATTAATTAGCTTTAACGAGTTTCCCAAGATAGATGGACTCAGATCCTGATAGATCCTATCACAAATGACATGTCTTGGTCAGAAAATGCCATAGCTTGAGTGAGCAGACTGTACCAGATGCCAGAGTCTTCCTTTAGTACCCTCCTGATATTCATCTGCTTTAGGAGTTATTGGACGCCTCGCCTTTTAAACATGTATGCGTTAGGAGTGAGGGATGCATTTGGAAATATGTGGGCATCATTTTGGTTGTCATTACGATTGTGACTCTGAAGGCAAGAACAATAAGCATCATGAGTTTCCATGAGAATGTTTCAAATGCTCTTCAAAGGCTTTTGTGAAAAGAATTTTGTAAAACTGTACAGCTCATGTTTTTTTTTCTTATTTTAGTTAACACTTAGAGTTACCTGTATGTTGCTACAGGTGCTTTTTATGGCACATATTAAAATCTATAAGTAAATTCCATTTCTCCAAAGCCTTAGAAGGTTCAGATTTAACTTATAAAGTTCATGCCTGTCATGTAACTGTAACATCGAACCTCACTGCCAGACAAATCAAATGCGTCTCCCATCCAAAAATCTTGACTTCATTTTAAATAAGTGTGTTAATGCACATAAATGACTGGGACAACTGCCCTACTTCTGGATTTCAATTTTAAGATAGAAGGTGAGAAAGAGGCCACAGCATATCATCATGAGTTGATTACATGAACTCTATGTGCTACAGTCCGTTACTTTTTCTTACTGAAATCTTTGCCTTTACATCTAAGGAATGATGTATTCTTACTTATCTTTGTACTGTATCAATGAATTGGAACAACAAAAATCCATTGCCTTAGAGGCAATAACCCTGTCAGACAATGTAGAAATGCTCCTTAAAGTTTCTGAGACACTAAGTTTTGGGGTTTTTGTCTCTACCCCAGGAGCATTCAGCCTCATCTTTCTCTCAAGGAGTCACTGGTTGATATGAACCATCAACCATGTGATTAGCAGTTCAACACTTAACCACCTGTGCCACCAGGACACCTTGACGTTTACACAACATAGGGCAACTCACCATAAGAAGATTTGGGGTGCAAAAGAGGTCTGTTTTTTAATAAAACTGGATAATGTTGAGATGACTGCATACTGTCATTTTTACCAAAACTGTACCATTCCACACCTGATGACCTGGCATAATTATTAATAGCACTCCCTTAACTATTGAAAATGTCCTAATTTGTATGAATAATGATATGATAGCCTGAAGAAAATGGTGAGGAGAGGTAGTGAACCAGCAGACATTGGGTACCTCAATTTTAGACGTATATATGGACAACTTACAGCCATCCAGTCAATGCTGACTTGCAATGACCCTGTAAGACATGTGGTGGAACTACCCCTGTAGATTTCTAAGACTGTGACTCTTTACAAGAGTAGGAAAACCTCCATTTTTTCCTTCAGAGTGGCTGGTGGCTTTGAACTCTTCTTAGTAGCATTTGAAGATTGAGGAAAGTGTTATTAGCAACCTGCCATGTGCAGAGGATGCTATCTTCCTTGCTGAAAGTGAAGCGGCTGTGACGCACTCACTGATGCAGATCAAGGATTATAGCCTTCCACATAGATTACAACTCAATGTAAAGTTGATCAAAATCCTCATAGCTGAACCAGTGGGTAACTTCATGATAAATGGAATAGAGATGGAAGTTTCCAGGGATTTCCTCTTGCGTGGGTCAACAATCCACACTCACGGAAGCAGCAGTCAAGAGGTCAAATGAGGCATTACATTAGGCAAACCTGTTGTACAAGAAACTGATTGTGGTAGCAATTACATGGTACCGCTTGATGTGCTTGAACTATGGAATGATATGATATATATTAACTACCTATTTTTTAAAAAATTAAAACTTTTAAATAGATATTTAATTAAGTGTTGAAAAGCAAGGAAGTTAATTTGAGGGCTGAGCCAAAGGTATCGGAAATTACCTCTATTATGAAAAGGGGACGCCCTCCACAAGATGGACTGACAGCAGAGCCTGCAACAATGAGCCCAAACATAAGAATGCGTGTGAGGATGGTACGGGACTGGCCATGTTTCCATTCTGCAGCACACAAAGGGGCTGGGAGTCTGAGCCAACTCCCTGGCACCTCACAATAACAGTAAATGGATGGAAAGACTTTGGAGAATCTCCAAGCACCCAGAGGGAGTGAGCCCTGATGTGAAGATGGATGCCTAGGAACAGTATTTTACCTAACCAAGTCTTCTGCTTTAAACTTTTGCTACACAGATCCTAAACTTATAGACAAGGTTATTCTCTAGCCTAAGAGAACATCAACATTAAATATTTAGAATCACTGAGAAAACACTCAAAAGAAAACCCCAACAACTGAGGAGGTGGTCAGAGCAGCTGGCTACCTGAGCTAGCTGTCTTGCCTCTACACATGTACCAGGGTATCTGTGGGTGGAGCACACAGACCGTGGAGCACTTTCCTGAGCCTTGCTGTTTCACACAGTGGTGCCTCACTACCTTGCTTTGTCTACTGCCTCTGGGCTGACTCTGCTCACTTTGTCACCACTTCAGATGTCATACCTCCCGTGAGCCACTCCACATCCCCTCACCATGGGACCCCACCATGTAACACCGCTTACGCTGCACTGAGGACCCCTGCTACATGTTGACTTCTTATCTTCCTACTGTCTGCTTCCTGGGCCTTGACCTTGGACTAGTAGCTGTCATGAGTTGGAAAAGTGACCAGTATATTAACTAACCCATAAAAGTGATCTCCACTGAGCTCTCTGTACTGCTGTGTAAACTCTACCTAACACAACACACCTCATCCCAGCAAGGATCTCAAGAAAGACTAACTGGCCATCGTCTACATTTTTGCTTTTGAGTTGCTTCTGACCAAAGTGTACGTGACTCACCACCATAGGAATCAAGGAGCATTACTGACACCCTGTTCAGGAGTGCATAGCTATTGTGCATGAAGAGCGGATTCAGCATTCAAGCACTGATTCAAGAATAGTGGCAAGCAGGAATGAGAAGTTGGAAGAGTTTAAATCAAAATTGGTGTCATTTGGTTTGTTATGGAACTTGGGCCACAATATTAGAGCTGGCAACAGAAAAGAAGAAAGAAAAAAAAACAATAAAAAGATGCAGAATGGTCTTACATTAAGTCAGCACAACCATGGACATATAACTGCCACAGCCTTGGGCTCACTTTATAACATCCATCCTCCCCTTTCCCACCAGATTCAGAACATATGAAGTTGGAGTCCCAGAAGCCTCATAGTGCATCTGCATTTACTACCTGGTGTCTTTAGAGAGTTCAGTTAACATTACTGACTTTCGGTTCCTTCAGTAGAACAGACATAGAGCCATGATAATTTCATAGACTGCTGTATGGCTTCTGCAAAACCATACACTATGCAGCTCAAAAAGGGTGACCAAATTCTAAGGGTTTTCTCAATCATGTTCATGTAGTGGACTTCTGCTTGCTTTTAGCAAAGGGCCATGATCTTTGCCCAGATAAATATTAGGTTATCAGTTGACGACCTCTCATTAGCTAGAATGTGTCCTTGTTTTGAAACAGTCTTAACTCAAATAGGATAGACTTCAAAATGATATGCAATGGAGAAACGTGCCCCATTCCAACCTTTACATCACATGCAGATTAAATTTTGTAAGATTACTCTGGACACCCAACCTGTCATTTCTATCTTTAGTTATAGACTTCAGTAGTATGAAAATTGACTGTAGAAAATAATCTGCTAGAAACATTTTTTTTGGTAAGACAATTCCTCATAATTAAAAAAAATACAATACCTAGGGCAGGGTTTTCTTTTAAATGTTCCAATACTGGCTTATAAATTCCTATTGTATAAGATCAAATCTGTATTATTTAGATATTTCCCATTATTTCTAACATCAGGCAAATTTTTATTCTAGATATAAGAAGCCCCTCCTTGCTGGTGTGGATCCTGCACTTGTCATATTTACTCCAGATTCATGAACCACCTGGGCCATGGCTTGCCATATGGCCTGCCAATGTATGGAGCTATCAGCAGTGTGCTATGATATCTGATCCACTTGTAGTATTCCCACTTCCTGGGTCATCTTTTTGTTTCCCAATTCTTCTGCCCAGAAGTTGCATGATAACTCAGAAAGGGCCTCTAGCTTGTCATCCGACCCATAAAGTTGACCTGAACTGGGTTTTCCCACTCTTCAGCTGTGTTGCTTTTTTGATAAAAAAAAATCTTTCTTATATATAAATAGAAAACCCCAAAGAAGACTTGGTGATGCAACAGATAAGTATTCAGCTACTAATCAAAAGGTTGATGAGTCACACCCATTCAGCAGTTTCATAGTTGAAAGACCTGGTGCTCTACTTTCATAAAGATTATAGACTTTAACACTGGGTGTATGGAAAAAGAAAAGTCCTAAAATTGATTGTGGTAAAGATTATACAACTTTTCTTGATATGGTTGAGTAGTTGAATTGTAAGATATGTGGATGAAGTACCAGTAAGAGTGTTGTGTGTTTTTTTCCTGTAGTTGTTTTTTGTTTTAAAAGAAAAGATTATAGCCAGCAAATCCTATAGGGAAATTCTTCTCTGTCTTCTGAAGATCATATGAGTTGAAATCAATTGAACTCAACAGATCCTATGAGTAGGCCCATAGCAATGCTGAAGAACACAGTTGAACTTCTGCATCGGGTTTCCAAAGGTACAGCTTTGATACAGACAGACTGCCACATCTTTCATCTATGGAGCAACCTGTGGGTTTGAACTGCCTACCTTTCCATCAACAGCCGAGAGCTTTAATCCCTACACAATGAGGACTCTTTACACATGGAAAAGAAGACATCAACTTTAAAACTGCATCTCAGATGGGAGACTGAAATCGGCTAAATTTCAATGAAGGTACATGAAGGAGAAAGCCAAATCAACACCTCTTCCTCAATAAAAGGAATAGCATAGTCAATCAGGAATTGGATGGGAAGTCTTGGTGGTAGCTGCAAAGGAGCCCTGGTATGAGGGGGTGAGGGGCAGATGTGTGCTAGGCTGCTAATTACAAAGTTACAACTCTGAGCCCACCAGTCACTCCTGGAACACCCACAGGGGCAGTTCAGGTCTACACTGTCCTATAATCAACTTGATGGCAGTGATTTTGCTTTTGGAGAGAAATAGTTGCCTAGTTATGTCTTTTCTTCTGAGCGACTGTATAATACAACTCCAGCTTGAGAGTAAATTAAAAAAATCTATAAATAACTATCATAATTAAATTTCACAAATACCAAGTACTGTTAGCCATTATTTTCAGGAACTTCAAGTATGAAAGGACTTCAAAACATCTGTGGGAACATGGAATGACCAATTTCCACAAACTTTTTGGGAAGGTCCCTCATTTTGGTGAGGAAATTTGATTTCCTATGCTGGACCACTAGGTCCATTATCCACATTGTGCACTGGACAATTTCATAACTATTCTACTCTTTTATACTGTGTAATACAAAATCTAGACAAGCCCTGTATAGACAGGAGGTATACCATGAAATCTACATTTTCAGCCTAAGTGTCATTCTAATTTTATGAAAATATTTAAAATACCATTAAAATTTCTCCTCATACTGATAATCCAGTACTGTGCAATATTTATAGGAAGAAGTAAAAAGGAAAATAAACCCTAGAATTTCTCCTGTTTTACCAGAAAAATGGACTAAAATGAAATTTAGCACATGAGTTACCCAGTATAAGATTCTGCATTGATTGAAGTAAGTGGACTACCAGGGAGGAGAGTAAGAATCAGTGCTAATGCAGGCTCTGGATAGTCATTGAACTGTTTTTATCTACAATAAATAGATTTTTGAGCATGTCTTTATGCTCCTTCTTCTCTCCCATACGCATTATAACTCAGAGTCTTGTCTTAAAGTTTATATAAGACTACTGTCAGCCTTGGCTCACACCCGCAGGCCATGAGACAGTTTTAAAAGGCCATTCTTCCTTATGTCCCAGTTTCATAGACAGGACCCTAAAGAAAGCATTGGGGAACCATTTTTTTGGAGCCCAAACAAAATAAAGATCAACTTCAAAGAAAGAATGTTAGTTACATTATGAAACATTGTTTGTAGCTGGAATTGAAAAAAAGAAGAACTAGAGGAAAGGGGGAAAGAGGAGCTTATGCTGGAGGCTCAAGAAGAAACTGTTTGGAAATGAATGTGGCAACATGTGTACAAGTGTGCTTAATACCAAACATGTATTGAATGAGAGCTATAAGAGCCCCCAATAAAATCTATATTTAAAAAAAAGAAAATTGTTTGCAGAAATGACACAGGTGCAGCCATCAGAAGCAGAAGCCTATGAAATTTTAAGAGGTTGATTCTTCACACTTAGTTGCAAGACTGCATTGTAATATTATCACACCTTCTTCCATCTGCAATTGGCATCACAGTGTGAAAACTTGCTTGACCAGAGTCCAGTCTGCAGCTGTAATCAAAGCGATATTCCAACTGAAAGAACAAGACCACTGTACCTGGTTTTACATTAGACAGAATGAATGGTTATCTGCTGCTAATTCTTAGCAGACATTATGCAAGCATTTATACAATTATATAGCCTCTGAATGTTAATGGAAAAAAATGAACTTTTCATGAAAACATCGTTCCATCTTTGTGCTGGTTTCAAATGGCGATTCTGCTTAAAAATTGAAAAAATATTTCAAAATATTATACGTCAGAATGCCTATTGTGTATGTCTCCACAGAAATGGAAGTTTGAAAGCAGACCCTATGTGGTACACCAAACTTTGAGGGCAGTGAAATCACATGGAGCAACTCATGAACAGAAACATCTACCGGGTCAGCCCCCATTAGAGCCAAACTGACCCCCTTCCTAGAAGCACGTGCTCTGGAGGACAACACTAACCCACAGACTGGCGAGAGAGGCCAGCCTGCCATGCGCACACAGAAGCAAACTAAGAAGGAAAAGGAGAGTGAGGGACTAGACCCATCCTGACACAGCAAACAGATCTTCTTTGGCACAGAGAGGACTGTAGGACCAACAACAGCTCAAGACATGGTGTCTTGAGCTCCTTACTGGAGCATACTACAACAGAGGATGCTACTGGGCACACATGGTGGGGAGTGAGTCTGCCCTGACTCCCACCCCCAGACACACACACACACACACACACACACACACACACACACGTACAGTGGAACAAACCAACAAGGAAACATACCATACCAGAAATTGGAAGCAAAGCAAAGTCTCAAAGGCCCTGAGGAGCCTCACAAGGAGCAATTCCCAGAACAGTAGGTTCTGTGGGAAAATAGTCATAAAAGTCAGCAGAGAGACCTGGAATGGTGTATACTTTTGTTTGTTTGTTTCTCTTTTTATTCAATCTTTTCTTTGTCTCTGCATAAGATAGGCATGGGAAGCAAGCCTGAAGAGTACGCAAGAGAGTCATAGTTCCAGAGGAACTTGTGTAGAGGAGGATGGGGGTGGGGGGAGAGAGAAATGAGAAAACAAAGCCATAAATAGGGGAACAACTAGGGAATTAAATCAATGAGGAGGAGGATGTATAGATCCTGGGGTGTTGGAGCAACAGCAATCTGGTTGAGAGGAATTATTAAGAGATAGAAGAAGGGTAAGGATGAAGTTGGAGCAGGTGGACGATCAAAGGAAACTGAGGAAAGACCTAGGAAGCAAAGCTATGGATACAGGTATAGACAAAGGTGTGTTCATATATAAATATATTAATTCATAAAAATAGATGCATTGGCCTATGTGCATATATTTATATGGCAATACTTTGAGGAAATGGATGAGCCTTGAGCCTCTGTTCAAGACCCCACTCCCCTATGCAACAACACTTTGTTCTAACAACTTGGCATCCTGCGATGTTCACCCTCCCTCCCCAACACAATCATTGAAGGCAACATGGGTGTATTAGCAAATGTGCTGAAGAAAGATTAATTTTCTTAAATTGTTTCTCTATACATCACTTACTTTTATCCCACATAGCATCAAAGTTTGCACACATACACACATGATTCATCTTGGGGTCAACTAGAGGAAGATTGGGAATGATCAAGAAACAAAAGACAGAATGCTTGAGAAAGATATATAAATCTGTAGACACAGACCACCAAGTCTTGAAGCAAGCCCATTTGAAATGAAACCATATCTATTTTTTGTTTGTTTGTTTGTTTGGGGTTTTTTTCACTGCGCTCTGGTGGTCCCAGGAGCTACCCAGTGCGGCTCCTGAGAGCCACCACTGGATTTGAACTGCCAAGCTAGAGGGCCTCAGTCTGGCATTCAACCACTTACGCCACAGGGGCTCAGCCTGAAACCATATCTATTAATCAAAGACATTACCATCAAATAAACTCCAACTTGTGCTGACACTGGGGCAGATCCAGAGAGTTTCCTAGGCTGGCATCTTACGAAAACAAGTGGCAAATCCCTCTCCAATAGAGGGTCCAGTAGGTTCAAACTGTCAGCTTTTAGGTTAGCAAACAAGCACTTGCCACTGTGCCACCAGAGGGACTACTAACTATTAATGCCATCGAGAAAAGAGGACCAATACAACAAATGAAAAGGATCACATGGTCACATCAATCAATGCAGATGATATTTGACAAAATCCCACACCCATTTTTGGTAAAACAACAGCAAGAAAACTGAGCAAAATAAGAGAAGGGAAAATCCTCAACATAATTAAAGAGAAACACACAAAACCAGTAGCCCATATTCATCTCACTGGAAAGAGACATAATGGACTGCTCTAAAATAGGAACCTGATACAGGTTGCCCTTTATCACTACTCTGATTCAGTATCGTATGGAGTCAGAACAATAAAAGAAGAAATGATAAGAAAAGACACACCCAAACTAGAAAAAAAAAAGGAAAATTATCTCTGTTTGAAAGAAGTATGGTCCTACACAAGACAATTCAAAAGATTCAACAAGAAAATACCGGAACTAGTTGATAGGCTGCAAAGTGGCAGTATGCTAGGTCAACATTAAAAAAAAAAAAGAGTAGGATTTCTCTACACTAACAAAGAGAAATCTGAAAAAGAAATCAGGATAACAATACTATTCACAATAGCCACCTAACTGATGAATCATCTACAAATTAATCTAACCTGAGGGGGGGGGGAATCTATACAAATAAAATACTACTACAAGAAACAAAAAGGCCTACAAAAATAGAATATACCACCCTGATGAACAGAAAGACAATGTTGTGCAAATATCAATCCTATCCAAAGTGATCTGTAAATATAATGCAATCACCATTCTGATTCCATCATTGACCTTTAACAGATGGAAAAATTAATCATCAACCTTAAGTGGAAAGGAATGGGACTCCAGAGCAGTAATGTACCATTAAAGAAAAAAAATGTAGGAGGATTGATACTTTTAGATCTCACATTTTACTATGCAGCCATGATGATCAAATCAGCCTGCACATAGAACAGCAGACACCAGCACAAATCAGCAGACATATAGAACAATAAAACAGAATGGAAATCAGAGAAGTAAATCTATCTACCTGCAGTCAACTGATCTTTGACAAAGAGTTCAACCTCATTAAATGGGCAAAAGATAGTGTATTTAGCAAAGGATGCTGAGAAAACTGTAGAATAATGAAACAGAATCCATATTTCATCCCATTCACAAACTAAAATCAAGGTGGATCGAAGACCTAAATGTAAATCCTAATACTGTAAAGATCATAAACAAATTTAGAGATCATCATGTATGTCATCAATACATTATTAAACATAACCAAAAACATGCAAACAGCAGAAGACAAAATAGTTGACCTAGGCCTCCCAAAATAAAACAATGATGCACATCAAAGTATTTCCCCAAAAGAGTAAAAGAAAAACCTACAAACTCGGAACAAATTTCAGCAACAACATATCAGACAAAGAACTAATTTCTAAAATTTAAAGAAAATCTTAACACTTCAACAACAACAACAAAAACCCAAATAATCCAATTAAATCTAGGAAAAGGACACAGGAACATATATTTCACAAAAATATATGTAGGCGGCCAACATATGAAGAATTGCTTGGAGTCATTAACCAATAGAAAGAAACAAATCAAGTCAGTAATGAGCTATCACTCCACACCACCAATCAGAGCAAGCAGCAACAGTAAATGCTAGTGAGGCTGTGGAGAGACTGGAATGCTCATACACTGCAGGCAGGGTTGTAAAACAGTGCGACCACTGTGGAAAAGAGGAGGCAATTCCATAAGAAATTGGAAATAGAAATAGCACGCAATTCCATTGTAGGTATATATCCAAGAGAAATAAGAGCTTTTTTTTAAGAAAAGAAAGAAATCATTTTATTGGAGCCCTTATTATAATCCATCCACCCATTAGCAAAACATTTGCCATCATCATTTGCAACACATGTTCTTTTTTTGAGTCCGTGTTATCAGCTCATTTCCCCCCTTCCCCACTCTCCCTCCCTCAAGAACCCTTGACAATTTGTAACTTTTTGAGAAATAGCTTTGACATGAATAGACTGTACACGGGCACCTATGCTCATCCCAGCACTATTCACAATAGCAAATAAATGAAACTGTCGAGTGTCTATGAATGAATACATGGATAAATAAATCATTTCATGGAACATGATGCAATATTAATGAATAACTAGGTAAATCTGCAGAATGCCTTTTACAAAGATTAATCTAGAGGACAATATGCTGAGTGAAATTAGTACCAAAAAGACAAATATTAGATGAGACCACTCCAATAAAAAGTCAAGAAAATATTTCCACACTAAAGAAAGCATTTTTTTTATGGTTATAAGGTGGGGGGGCAATAAAGAGCTATCACTATCTAAAGAGTAGACACGTATTAACTTGGGGAAGGGGAAAGCAAAATACAATAAGGGGGAGGCCAGCAAAATATGCTCAGGGCAAAAGAAGATACTGGAAGGATTATAAGAGCTAAAAGCAACAGAGGCAAATACCATTATACATACAATCCTGCAACAAGAATAACAACAATAATCTGCAAATAGATTCATATATAGCCATGCAGGCTGAACTGCTATAAGGGATAGAATGGAATGATGTATACCCATGAATTTATAGAAGTTTGACAGAGATATATTTACATATTCTGCAAATATATCCATGAATATGGTAAAGCATACATGTGGGATAAAGTTATGAAAATATCATTTCCTTACCCAAACAACTTGAGAGTAGGAGTTGCTGAGTTTATGGGCTCAGAATTACAGTTTTGGGAGACATCATGGTCAATTGACACAACAAAATCCCCAAAGAAAATGTTCTACGGAGCTGAGCCCCAGTGGCCTAGTGGTTGAATGCGGGTCTGCAGCCCACTGACTTGGTGGTTCAAATCCAGCAGCAGCTCTCCAGGAGCAAGGCAGGGTCTCCTACTCCCACCAGAGGGCAGTGATGTCCCCCCCCCCCCCAAAAAAAAATAAAGAAAGAAAATCCTACTTTGCTGAGTTGCTACTGAGGTCTTAAAAACTTGTAGTCAACCATCTAAGGAAGAACTCTTCAGAACAAAGAGTAAAGCAAATCAGAAATGTGTGGAAACGATTGCCCCAAAAGATTCATGCACATTAGTCTCCACAGCCCTGAGGCAGATAATGCTGGTTACCACAACTTCTCTTTCATTTGAATGTTCCAAATGAAGTTGGAGAAAAACTTGGTACAAAACTCAAAGTCAAAAAAGAGACCATTAAAGACCTGGGACTAAATTCACCCCATTCCTCAACTTTCAGACAAACACTAGGCATGGCTATGATGTGATCAAGAGCACTCATTAAAACAATCATTTAAGATCAAAAGGGTAGCACAAGGTTAAAAAAAAAAGATGGTGGACTGGAAACAGGAAACACGGGGTAGTTCAATGAGTCATGTTATATTGTAGGGATTAAAATTGCTTGTTCTGTGGACTTGCACCCAATTCACAATGAAAAGTTTGGAGTTTGGGTTGTTGCTGTCTGTTTGTTTTTTTCATTTTAAGGGGGAGTTGGTGGATGTAAAATGAACAGTAATGACAGCTAAGCTACAGCAGGAACCATCTGCTGAAGGTAGCTTTCTTAACTTAATCTCTAGTTTATAGACAAGAAACAGAAGTTCAGTAGATTCTTTAGCACAAGTAGTATTACAAAATAGAAGAGGTTTAGACTTACTTGCTGCAGAGCAGGGAGGTATTTGTTTGGCTTTACAGGAAAGATGCTGTCTTTATGCCAACAAATCTGGAATCGTAAGGGACAAAATCAAGTGGCTGCAAGAAGACTGGGAGAAGAGAAGAAAGGAGTTGACCACCGATCCACTGTGGACCGGGCTCAATGGACTGTTGCCTTACCTCTTGCCACTGTGGGGTCCCCTCGTTAGTTTATTGCTTTTGCTTTCATTACGGCCAGTATTATTCAACAACCTCATGGCATTTATTAAGTAACAGATTGAGACCATTCAAGCAAGGCCCCTGCAAGTTCATTATTGTCGCTTGGAGATGAGCGACCTCGAACAGAGTGGCACACACGACTAGTATGTGATAAGACCCTCTGCCTCCATGAGCTGAACTTGACAG
>PVJH01015070.1:0-54851 GCA_004026705.1 Nesogale talazaci
CAGTCAAAACAGAAGGAGATGGGGAAAGAACTTTGTTGAATTGTGAAATAAAAGAATGTATACATTAAGCTTCATGTAATTGATGTGGAATAGCTAAACAGGCTATTATTTGACTTAATGTGGTTTCCATATCCTAGCATAGTGTTTCACTTGTGAAAGGCATTAATGAAAAATTATTTCAAGTAATTCACTCTTCCTCCAATTAGCAAATATTTATTGAACACCTATTATGTGCCAGACACTAATGAAAGAACCATAAACAAACAGTTCCTAACGTAGAATTTCCTCATGTGGAAGAAGGCAGACAGCCAAGAAATAGACCCAGTGTTAGGTGGTCACGGATACTGGGAGGAAGGCTAAGGCACAGAGTGAGGGGATTTAGAAAGAGGCGGCTAAAGCATAGTTATGTGGGACAGGGAGACGGGTGGTCAGGGAAGGGCTCATAAGTGACATTTCAGTATAAACTTTGAAAGAAGTAATGAATTGCATGAACATTTCTAGAAAAAAATGTCTCTGGGCAGAAGAAACAAACACAGAGGTCCTAAAGTAGGAAACGAGCTTGTCATGTGTAAGGAATTCCATGGTGACTATAGGTGAAAGAAGTCAGAGGGAGCTGGAGTCATGGAGTCTTCTAAGATAGCCTTGGGAATGGGAAATGGCACGATCAGACTTTCAGAGGATTAGCTAGCTGCTATATGGAGAAGTAAAAGGCAACAGGGACCAGACCGCCTGGGAAGCTGCAGTGGTAGCCAAGCCAGATAAATAGTTAACTTGGACTTTATAAGACGACAGAAGGAGTTGGTGAGGAGAGACTTGATTCTGGGTATATTTCAAAGACTGAGCTGACATAATTTGCTCATGGATTGGGTGTAAAGTGTGAAAGAAATAAATGAAAGCTATTTTCACATGTTAGCCCTAAACAAAGGGAAGAATGGACTCACCCTTCAAGGAGATGGGTTAAAATGAAGGCCAGCCTTGGGGGGAACAACAGGAGTTCCATGTCAGACATTTTAAACTTGAGTGCATAGAACAGCCTCGAGGTCAACAGAGAAATAAAAATGAGGTTATAGCTTTAGATCAGCTCTGTAAAGTCATCACAACCATATAAAGCCTTGAAACTTCAAGGGAGTGTGTAAAAATGAAAAGTTTTCCACAAACTAACCCCTTGAATATTCCAAATTTAGAAATGAGGAAGTGAAAAGGAAATTTGCCAAAGAGACTGAGCCAAAGTACCCAATGAAGGAGGCTAACGAGGAGAGAGGGAGCTGGGTGGTTAGAAGGGTAGGCAAAGGAACAAACGGACGAAATTACCTAAAACCTTAGGAAAGTATTCCATAAAACAGGTGTGATATTGGTATTGCCTACTTTGATTACAGAGAATGTACATGAACCCAGGAATCGTTGCCATTCAGCACTGTTCAGTCCATTTCAAGTCACAGCAACCCTGTGTGACACAGTAGAACTGCTGCTGCATAGACCTTTAGTGTCCATAAGCAGAACGAGCACAGAGTGCTAGATCTTTCTTCTCAGAACCACTGGATGGGTTCAAATGGCAAAACTTGCCAGCAGAGGCTGAGTATTCACCCAAACCATCAGTCCCTTTACTATCCGGAAGCAGACAGCCTCATCTATCCACCCACCTTTCAGCTAGCAGCCAAGTCCTGAATCACCAGGATTCTTTGTGCTGCCACAGAAAGAGACCAGCACATAGATATTTCTCAAAAAAAAAAAAAATGAGAGCTATTTTTATCGTAAAACAATAAAACCTGGCTGAACCCATGGAGTAGTGGTTGTGCGCAGGACTGCGGCCCACTGGGTTGGAGGTTCAAATCCAGCAGCAGCTCTCCAGGAGCAAGGCGGGGCCTCTTACTCCCACCACCAGAGGGCAGTGATGCCCCCCTCCCCAAAAAGAAAACAATAAAACCATTGTATTTAATGGGACACATTAAGATTGTTTGGGTTTTTTCCTCCTAAATTTTGAAAATGCTGCAGGAGTTCAAAGAAGATAAACATGACTATGGTCTGAATTAAGGATGTCTCCACAGAGGAAGGAGAGACTCGACTAAACTTTAACATAACTCTTGTTAGACTCTAACAGATAGAGGTTATTCTGAGTAGATGCTGAGAGGAGTAAAGATTAAAAAATGGATTTTGAGTGTAGTATGTTTTTAGTGAAGATGTTCCTACTCAAGTGAAACATTACAGGCATAAAATTATTTGGATATATTTTTGTTTATTTACTTTTCAGAAAAGTTAGTATGTCTTTCCCCTCTACAACAAAACTGATGCCAGTAGACATAGCAAGACCATCACCAGTCAGATGGCCCTGTCCTTGCTTACTCTCAGCTAATGACAATTTTTGTGTTTATGATGTCAGGTTTTACCGCCATTGAGGGATGTGACAAATCGACCTGAAGTTGGTTCTACGGTCAGAAATAAACTGGTGCGCCTTATGACACATGTTGACCTTGGAGTCAAGCAAATTGCTGCTGAGTTCCTTTTTGTCCTTTGCAAAGAGAGAGGTAAGTTAAATTCTTTTTGCCCTCTGCTTTTTTATCTTTCTGTGGAAATGACTAACTGCTAATGGCCATCTCGTACCACTCTTTCCGGAAGGAGTGAAGAAAAATAGAAATTAATCATGTGAAAGCATTTTCTGTATGTGTCTGAATTCACTGAGACATGCTAACAGAAACACCACCAAATGCACTCACTCTCAGACATTGATCCTCTATATTCAACCATTAATCTTGAGTCGGCATGGAACCATTATGGAAAATATGCTTACCTAATTCAGTTCCTACTATTTTGCTACTAAGGCAGAGGTCTGGGTTGGTTCTCCTATTTCATTCCTCGTGGATTTAAGGTAAATCCTTTAACAAGTAGTTGAAAATGAGCTATATATTAGAAGAATGAAGCATAGTATATGCTCCTTACCTTTAAAGTAAGGGTAAACTATGGTAGAGGCAGATTCTACAAAAAAACTATGTTGCTGCTAATGATTATACAGCTTTTTAATATGACTGAACTATTTTAATTGTATGATATGTGAATTGTGTGTCAATAAAACTCTTTGTCAATAAAACTTGAAAGATGTCTTTATTGCAATGAAATAAGTATTACTCTATATGTGTCTCGGTATTGATAGTGGTGTTTTTCTGAGCTACAGATAACAAAAAAAAAAAAATCCTAAAATTGTGTGAATTATTTGCTACATAAAAGGCAAGTTGTCTAAACAATGAATTTTGAATACATTATTCAAATAGTTCTACTCATTTATGTCTTCATCTAATTTACAAATATACTTGATGACTCTGTCTAAGAAGATTTATATTTCCACTTTTGAAAAGTCGCTGGTTTTATGAGATAAATTTGAAGCTAGAAACCTAGAGGGACAAGCACAGGGCGCACAGGGATGGGACCCTAAAGGAGAGCTGATGTCAAGGAGTTCAAGGAGAAAGAACTGGAATAAGCATAAAACCCCTTATCCCTCCCCCCAAAATATACCGTATAAATAAAAATATGGACTGCAGCATGTACAATAGAAAATTAAAACTATTGCCACAAGATCATAAAAATGTTTCTTTCAAAAGACCATCCAAAAGCATAGTAGCTCTTGTTTCTCAAAGTTTCCATCCAGGTGATGTTGTCATCTCTCTAACTCTTCAGTTTATACCATATTACAGTGGCATTTTCTCAAGAGATTTCCTCAAGGGACTCAAATCCTATTCCTTATTTTATTTTTTTTTCTTTTATTTATCTCTGAAGACTCCTGTAATTGCCATTTCTTGTTTTAAGTATTCGTTGTTGGGGAACACAAAGAAGTCTGGAGGGACTTTCAGTCATGTAGGATGCCAGGGAAAAGGTTTTTCCATGGTAATTGTGATAGTCCAGCTTGGCTATCCATAAAGAATGAGTAGGTATGTTGTTGTGATGGGAAAAGATTCTTTAGCACAACTTTCTTGGCCTTTTTCTCACTGATGCCAGCTTCAGAATTTTGAAAACTGTAACAGGCTCCTGTGATTGTCATATGTCTTTCGTGAACATTATCAATATTGCCCCCTTTGACATCCCAAAAAGTAATCACCATACCTTCAGAGCTGACCCTCTGTCTTGGACATAGCCAGCAGATCTGTTTAGAAGCAAATGTTTTGATTGGATCTCTTACGTTTCTTAAGTTACCTTGGTGAAATTAAGACAAGTAGTACTGAGAGAACTCGATCTTCAGCTGTCCGCTGATCATGAGGACATGTTTAACCACATTTTTATTTGCAATACATCCATGCATGTATAAACTGAAGCTATAGTAGTAATAATTTACTTACCCTTCTGTGTGTATATGCGTGCAGGTACACTTGAGTCCATATTTAATTGGTAGGTCGATTGTAACCTCCTTTAGCTTGAGCAGCTAAAGCCCAGGAGCTAAATTAAGAATTTGGGGGATAAACTATCAAACTGAAATAAATTTCAAGGAATCAGATAAGCTAAACTTTCCCATTTAAGGTGCAAAGTTAAGTTTCAAAATGAAGACATTGGGGCTGAGCCCTGGTGGTGCAGTGGTTGAGTGCGGGACTGCGGCCCACTGGCTTGGCGGTTCAAATCCAGCAGCAGCTCTCCAGGAGCAAGGCTGGGCCTCCCATTCCCACCAGAGGGCGGTAACCCCCCCCCCCCCCCCCCCAGGAAAAAACAAAAAAAAAGAAAATGAAGACATTGATTAAGTCTCAGAAGTCAGACCACTAGATGTAGAGTACAGAAAAAATGTACTATCAAATTCAGTTAAGAATTTAGAGACTTGGTTTTTAAAAATGAGATTGGATGAAATACAAAGGGCAACATTTTAAAGGTAGACGAGCCCCAGAAAGAACCATCTGTGCCAGGCCAAATGCATCTCCAACTAATAGTGACTTACAGCTTAACCTTTGCTTATGCCACCATATTGTTCTTGAGCCTTGGCATAACTGAATTCTTGTTACCTGTTATAAAAATTATATACTTTCTGTGGAGAACTTAAGCTGTACATAATCTGAATAGGAGAAGATGAACTCCCTGCCTTAAAGGGCTTGGGTTTTCCTGTTTAACACATTAAATCATGCTCTGTGTTAGTTAGATATTGTGATAGGAACTGAATTACAGAGATTTTCTCTTTTTTTTTTAACCCCTAAACTCCCTCAGTATATAGCCCCAAACCTGTACGCTTCCTTTAGTTTCATTGTTTCAATCTTGGAAAAATAAGGTGTCTCTGGAGCTCAAGGTTAAATAGTCCTCCAGTCTTAATGTCTTCTAAGAAGCTCCTTCCTTTGCTACTCTCTGTTCTTTTGCTCTTATAACACTCTCACTGGGAAGCAGAATGTCTACTACCTACTCCTTAGACCTCCAAGTCAATAATCCAATGTTTCAGGGAGGAAGATAGAGTAAGAACCAATGGTGCTAAAGGGAGAAGTTCATACTGATGTGAATGCGTTAGCCAAAAACAGGGCTCCAGGAATTGACACAGCACCCACTGAAATGTTTCACAAAGCTGAAGACACACTGGATGTGCTCACTCAGCTGTTCCAGGAAATTTGGCATAGCTACCTGGCCATCTGACTAGAAGAGACTTGTATTTGTGCCCATTGCAAAGAAAGGTGACTCGACAGAATTCTGAAACTGTACAACAGTATCATTGATACCACACACAAGTAAGATTTTCCAAAAGCAATCCAACAAGGGTTGCAACAGCACATGGACTGGGAACTGACAGAATTTCAGGCTGGATACAAAAGAAGATGGTGGGACAAAGGACATCAGTGTTGGTGTCAGGTGGATCTTGGCGTAAACTAGAATACCAGAAAGATGTTTACTTGTGTTTCATTGACTATGCAAAGGCATTTGACTGTGTGGACCATAGGAAACTAGATAACCTTGAGAAGAATGGGAATTCAACACTTAATTGTGTTCATTTTGGAGCTTATACATCAATCAAGAGACCATTGCGTGACAAAACAAGGGACAAAGTGTGCATCGGGGTCATATCCTCCTAGCATATTCAATTGAGCTTCTCTGAGCAAATCATCAGAGAAGCTGAATTATATGAGTGTGTAATCAGTATTGGGAGGAAGACTTATTAACATCCTACAGAACGCAGGAGGCAGCCTAGCTTGCTGAAAGTAAGGGGAATTGAAGAACTAGCTGATGAAGATCAAAGACTGGAGCCTACAGTATGGATTGCAATTCAATGTAAGGGGGGACCAAAATCCTCACAACTGCATGATTAGGTAGCATCATGATAAGTGGAGAAAAGGTGATTTTGTCTTACTTGGCCCCACCACCAATGCTCATGGAAACAGCAATTGAGAGATTGTAAGACACTGCATTAGATAAATGTGCACAAGACCTCCTCAGAGGATTGAAAGGCAACGATGTTACTTTAAATACTCAGTTGCACTGACCCCAGTCATGGTATTTGCTTTTGTATCATATGCATGTGAAAATTGGACATTGACTAAGGAAGACCATAGAAGAATTGATGCATTTAAATTGTGGTCCTGGAGAAGAATATTGAAAGTACCATGGAGTGCTGAAAGAACATACTGATCTGAGGAAGAAGATCGATTAATATTGGAAAAAGTGAGACCTGAGTGCTCTTCGTCTCCCATACTCTGCACATGTTGTCTGGAGAGACCGACCAGTCCCTGGAGAAGACATCCTGTTTGGTAAAGTTGGAGGAGCACCAAAAAAGAGGGAGGCAGGCCCTTGACCATAGGCATTGAAACTGCCTGCATCGATGGGCTCAGGCATAGGAACAGTCTTGAGGAGGGCTTAGGACCCTGCAGGTTTCTGTTCTATTGTACACAGGGATCAGGATGTGTAGAGCCAGCACTCTAGATTCCACCGAAATTGCTCTCGGCAAAATCACTAATTACCCAATTTCAATAAACAGTGGATGTTTATCTTTACCTCTTCTTTCATGGCAGTCGGCACTTGTCCACTCTCCTCCTGACATGCTCTCCTCTCCTGGTTCCCCGTGGCTTCTGCCTCTGCTTTCCAATATGATGTCTGTGGCCACATTTAATTGATGTTATTTCCTACATTTCTCTTTTGACTTTCATACTCACTTTACATTGCTCCCCAAACAATCTTATCCCCTCCCTTGGCTCCTACTTCCACTCTTTTTTTTTTCAATGTTTGTTTGTTTTTTGGCATCACTGCCCTCTGGTGGTTGGAGGAGGAGGAGGCCCAGCCTTGCTGCTGGATTTGAACCTCCAACCCTGTGGGCCGCAGTTCCGTGCACAACCACTACGCCACTGGGGCTCAGCCTCTTTTTTTGTTTTTAATAATTTTATTGAGGGCTCTTACAGCTAATATAACATTTCATACATCATCTGTATCAAGCACATTTGCATTCATGTTGCCACATTCATTTCCAAACATTTTCCACTTGAGTCCTTGGTATAAGCTCCTCTTTCCCCTCCCCCCCATTTTTTTTAATGAATCATTTTATTGGGGGCTCATATACCGCCCCTCACGATCCATACCTACATCAATTGTATGCAGGCCTCATTTGAACACTCGTTGCCATCATCACTCTCAAAACATCCTCCCTCCACTTTAGGCCCCCAGTACGAGCTCCTCATATTCCCTCCACTCTCCCCTATGAACCTTTAATAATTTACTAATTGTTATTGCTTTTTCATATCATATGATATACAATATGTCCCTTCACTCACTTCCCTGTTGGCCATGCCCCAGAGAGAAAGTTATATGTAGATCTCTGAAATTGGTTCCCCCTTTCTACTCCACCAGCTTTCTACCCTCCCAGTATCACCACTGCCATCACTCGTCCTGAGGGGTCATCTATCCTAAATTCCCCATGATTACAACTCCAGTGTACATCCCCTGCTCTAGCCAGACTTGTCTGGTAGTACCAGGAGCATGATAGTGGGTGGGAAGAAGCATATTTCGTTGTTACTACACTGTACTTTAACTGGCTCATCTCCTTCCTATAACCCCTCTGTAAGAGGATGTCGCTTCACTTATTGATGGGCTTTGGGTCGACAATCTGTACTCCCCCCTATTTATAATGATATAATTTTAGTTTTTTGATGCCTGACACTGGATCCCTTCAACACCTTGTTGTCACACAGGTTGGTGTGCTTCTTCCATGTGGGCTTTGTTGCTTCTGAGCTGGATGACCGCTTGTTTACTCAAGCCTTTAAGACCCCAGATGCTATATCTTTTCATAGCCGGGCACTGTCAGCTTTCTTCACCACCGTTGCTTATGCACACATTTGTCTTCAGTGATCGTGTGGGGAAGGTGAGCATCATGGAATGCCAATTTAATAGAACAGAGTGTTCTTGCACTGAGGACTACTTCCACTCTTTCATGGTAATTTCAAACAGTTGTCTTTCCAGCCTTTCTTCCTAAACCCTCCTGTATAGCCACCTCTTCACTGAACAGCTTCATTGAAGACTCCAGCTACCTCACACGCCCATCTAAATGATTTGTCATTCAGCCTTTTCTTTTTCCTTTGATCTTTTTCTCTGTGAAAGCCTCTATTGTGGATTTCATTGCTAACACCAGAAACCTAGGAGTTAGCCTAGGTTTCCTAAAGATTTCCTCTTTATCTGCAGAAGTAAAATTCGCCATCAAATAGATATTTTGCTTCCTAAATATCTCTGTAATTTACTCCCTCCAACTGTTCCCACCACTACTACTACCTGTTGTAGTAAAATTATTTTCCAAAACTGTTGCCATAACTTTCTAAGCTATTAATAAACAATTAAAACAGACCAATTTCTAACCAGATTGTTTTCTTCTCTCACCCAGCTAGCAGGAATGTCTCTAAATACAAATACTTTCTTGTCATTCCCCATGTAAAACTTCCAATGTCCTCCCGATACCTGTTTGCTAAAATTAAACTTTCACTTCATGGCCTACCTTTGTAAACTGCGTTCTGTATCTGCTCTAATCGTAGAATTTTTTCATAGTCATACTAAACTCTCTCACCTTGCTGGCTTATTTTGCAACTTTTTTTTTTTTTCTTTTTTTGCCCTGTCTTCATTGCAGTACCTCTTGCTCCTTTTCTTGGAATGCCCTTCCCTGTGTTTTGTCTGAGGAGCTGTACTTACTTGGAAAGACTAGCTTAAGGACCATTTCCCTGACCATCCAGGCAGAGTTAATCCATCTTTTCTGGTTCCATCTTTAGACGTCTCGGATTTTGAATACGTGTGGCCTTTCGGAATTCTTTGTTTCTTTAACAAACTGGCATTCTGGACATTGAATTTCCCCGAGTCAGAGATCACATTTTCATCTTTTGATCCCTAGCACTTAACAAATTCATTCTTTGCAGTTGAATTTATTCTGATTCCCAGAGACCCAACAGAACAGAGTAGAACTGCCCCCGTGAGTTCCCAAGGCTGTAACTCTTCATGGTAGTCTGTAGCCTCTTGTGTCTCCCAAGGTACTTAACAACATACCTTACAAATGATAATAACTAAAAAGAAGAAGAAAATGACTGCATTCGAATCAATGTGGACTCATCGCAGCCCGAAAGCTCAGGGTTCTCTTCACAGGAGGAGAAGGCCCTGTCTTTCTCCTGCAGAGAGAGCTGCTGATAGTTTAGAACTGCGGACTTTGCTGTGAGCATCCCAACTTGTAACCACTATGCCACCAGGGCTCCTTACAAATAATAAACGCAACCAAACTCACAGCCATCAAGGAGATGCTAACTCTATCGGCAGCATATTCCTGACCCTGTGAGTGTCCAGGATTGTCTTTATGCGCGTGCTCAGCCCCGCCTTGCCTCCATACAAATAATAGGCACATATGTAAATGTCTTCATTCAATAGCAGATGATCAGCTACATCTTATGGCACCTGGAAGTGAAAAGAAGCAGTGGGGTAGTGCAGGACTCCCAGAGAACACGGGCGTAGAAATAGCGTTGGTATGTGCTGGAAAGAGTGAGTAGTTCAAGCTGTGAGCACCTGACGCTGGAGCAGCGGTAGGAGGTGAATGTGGAAAAGTCAGAATGAAGAGCACTAAGGACCCTCTTTGGGAATCTGAACTTTTTACCCTTCAGGGGAGATAGTAGAAGTTTGGTTCAAGAAACAACACATTTTTAACTCTGCGAAGATCACTCAGGCAGTTTTAGCGGCCTGTGGAGCTGGAGGAATAAGAGCATGGAAACAGACCAGTTAGGAAGCTACTCCTAGAGCAACGGTTCTCAACTCTCCCCATGTCTCCAGCCTTTAAAACAGTTCCTCTGACCCCCAACTGTAACATTATTTTCATTGCTACTTCATAACTCATTTTGCTACTGTTATGAATCATCATGTAAATATCTGATATGCAGGATGTATTTTCAGTGTTACAAATTGAACATAATTAAAGCATAGTGAGTAACCACAGAATAATATGTCATTCTATATTGTGAAAGGTCTTAGTTTCTAGTTAACAAATCAATGAAATTTTGTCTGGAAGCACAGTGTAGCATGTGTACTCCTAGATGGGCATATCTGCATGTGGGCGGACCCACCTAGAGACAAAGGAATGGTGTCTCGGTTCCTAAGATCATCAGAAATCTGTGTTTTCTGATGGTCTTAGGCGACCCCTGTGAAAAGGTCCTTCAACCCCCAAAGGGGTCATGGCCCACAGGTTGAGAACCATTGTCCTAGAGGCTTAACAGGCACCCTGCTGATACAAAAACTAAGTGCTCAGCTGCTAGCCTACACGTAGGTGATTTCAGCTCACCAGCTGCAGACCCTGTGAGGCCCTTCCACTCTGCCCTATAGACTCTCTTTGAGTTAGTGTTGACTTCAAAGGCAAAAAACAAAGAAAGAAATGTCAAAAGTTGGAACATTTGACTAGAAGAAAACGAATTTACACAGAGAAGGGGAACTCGTCTCTGGCTAGAATTGGACTCAGTCATTCTTTCTCTCTGGGAAAGTGTAGATTTGCTTTGCCTTCATGGGAGCTGACTGCCAGGGCAGCCTTCACTCTTGCCTGGTGCTGTGCTGTGGCGGCCTTGGCCTGTCCTGCACGTAGTGCCCTCTCGCACCCTAGTGAGATGGCAGGGTAAGGCCACTTGCAGTTTTTCAGCTGGATTTAGGTTTGTTTCTTTTTGACAGAAGTTTTGCAGAACTGCATGTATAATCTCCATGACACACACAAAATATTTATTTATTTGTTTCTTTGTTTTAAGACTCCCAGAAAATCTTTTCTCTGGCCTTGCAGCTCACCTTAACATTTACAGGCAGACAGTTTTCTTTGGACTACTTTCCCAATATCAAACAGGAATACAGTGTATCTGAAAATAGTCTGAAAAGTAGCTAGAAACAATCCACCAAATAATATCAATCAGAACGTAATGAAGAAAGTGCTACTCACTGTGAAGTTTCATTTGCCATTTATGTCTTCTCTTTCATCCCTACCTCTCCCATTTTTAGGCACTTCCTCCTTTGGTTTTTAAGATGATTGTGTTATCTGTCCTGAAAGCAAAGTGTGTCTTAAATCATCTTTGTATTCCACACTCTTTGTTATAGAGTTGGCATAAAACACTTGTTCCAGTGGTTAATTGTAAATACTTTTCATAAAAGTACCAAGATTTGGGCTGAGCCCTGGTGGCGTAAGTGGTTGAGTACAGGACTGTGGCCCATGGGCTTGGCGGTTCAAATCCAGCAACAGCTCTCAGGAGCAGCGCTGGGTAGCTCCCACGACCACCAGAGGGCAATGATGCCCCCCCCCCCAGAAAAAGGTGCCAAGATTTTTACTATAGTTTCCAGAAGAATTTTTTTAAGCTAAAAAAGCAGGTTATTTAGAAGTATTCCACTTAGTTTAACAGTTTCACCCCTGTGGGCTTCAGTTATTTTAATCTTTGTTTTTGGGGGGGACATCACTGCCTTCTGGTGGTCGTGGGAGCTACCCAGCGCTGCTCCTGAAAGCTGCCGCTGGATTTGAACCGCCAAGCCCACGGGCCGCAGTCCCGCACTCAACCACTTACGCCACCGGGGCTCAGCCCTATTTTAATCTTATAACCATTCTAGGTCATTATTCTTAATATTTTATCTCAGTTTTTATTGGTATTGTTTCTAAACTCTTCTTACCTCATTTAAACATTTCTTTTCTGAAACCACACAACATCCTTATTTGCTAATAATAATGATAAACCTTACCTAAAATACTTAAACTGAGAGTGTCTGTGCTGGGTGGGTTCAGATCTGTGATCTTTCAGCGTAGGTTGTGTCTGACTTCCATGAATATTAAGAACACTTGTTCACACTGAAAATTCCCTTCTTCCCCCTAATAGCCCATTAGGAATTCATTAATTTGTCTAAAGCAGTGTCTTGGGTAGGCACTAATGCCAAGAGGAACCTACCAGATTTATTCAGTGGCTTTGTCTAATTTTGCCACCATACTCATTCAATTCTAATACAATCCCTTCCAGCAGTTGTTGAGAATTTTTTTTTAGGCATCACTGCCCTCTGGTGGTGGGAGTAGGAGGCCCAGCCTTGCTCCTGGAGAGCTGCTGCTGGAATTGAACCTCCAACCCAGTGGGCCGCAGTCCCGCGCACAGCCACTACGCCACCGGGGCTCAGCCGAGAATTATTACCCAAGAGATTACAGTTACAGATAGGTTTTAGGGTACAGTGTGGCTGAAAACCAATAATCTAAACCTCATGTGATCTGTTTTCATTATTAGCCCATGCTTCTTTTTGTCCAAATGTTTTATCAGTTTTCTGAAATCAGACCGTCCTTTATTTGTCCCCCAACAGCCTATTAGCAGTATCTGAAAAACTTGGGAGAGGTACCCTGTAGTTCAAAGATTTGAACATCTAACAAACAGCTCTCTCTTAGGCTTTCCACCCTGTTTTCCCTTCATGATTACATACTCTGATGGTACTCTTTCCTCAACCACCTCTTTCTCTTCCCGCTATCCCTTACTCATGGTGGTCTTGGGAGCTAGCCAGCCTCGCTCCTGGAAAGCTGTTGCTGCTGGATCCCCAGTTATTTTAATTGCCCTTCCTTACTTTTTTAGAGTTTATTATTCTAAATTTGCAATAGTACATTAGATATAGATTTTGCTATTGTTTTATATGTGGATCAGATACTTGTGTTTGGTTGTCTTTAGGATGGCGGTTTATCAACGCAGCACTGAAAGTCCTAGTAAATTTTACCATTTGCCGTCTCTTGATTGAATATCAAGTGTTCACCTTGAAATTGTACCTGAACAGAAGAAAGTGCTCCCAAGCTTAGTACTTTGCCTTTAAGTACTTAGAAACAACACACACACACACACACACACACACACAGTCATAAAGAACAGACGTTTCCTGCAAAAGTTACATGTGTTTGTTTATTTTAAAGATAATATCTTACACTGGTGGAAAAGTAATATTGGCTAAAGAGTTGCACCAAGTACTTCCCTGGACTTTTTTGAAGCGAAGTTAAATCCTGAACATATTTTCCCCAACGTGGACAATACTGCCCCCTGGGGGAGTTCTGGGAGGGTGCTGAGAAAGCAGATACCTACACATTTTCTGCATTATGGACTACAGGTCAAACGTTTTTAATTGGCAGGGGGATGATGAGTAAAAAATTTTTTTCTTGAAAAGGGTGCAGTGGACCAAATAAGTGTGAGGATGTCTGATTTAGAAAGATCACATCGCCATCATTGAGTCACTCTGACTCACAGAGAAAGTATAAGACCTTAGAAGTGCGCCTTGAGGGTTTCCAAAGCGGCAGATGTTTATCTGACGGCCTAACTCCCCTCACAGCAGGTGGTGGCTTTGAATCAGTGACTGCCTTTGAGATTAGCATCCCACTTAGTAACCCATGATGCTGTTAGGTCTTCTTTATCCCCATACCAGCAGAGGGGGAAAAGGCGTTGCAGTATGCCAGGTGGGTTTTTTTGGTGTGTTTTTTTTTTCATCAGGTACTTTTCTGAGTACTTTGTGTGAGTCAGCTTGTGCTGTAGATTATGCAAATGATGAAAAAAATTGCTGAGCTGCAAGATGTGCCCAGAGCCAGTCAGTGGTGGAGCCATGTTTGAAATTCAAACCATCTCACTCGTGAACCCCTTTCTTATGGGCTCATGTTTGATTTTCTGTTTGTTCTAAAGTAGTAAGCTATCTTATTCTGTTTACCCAAAAAAAATAAAATCCAAATCTGGCTTTTACTCAGGTTTCTCATTTCTCTAAAACTAGATAAAGAAGTAAGATTTGAGATTGACACTCAAAGTGTCATCCATACTAATGATCTGTCAATCACCGAAACCCCACTTCTGCCACAAGTATGTTCAGAATCATAGTTTGAATTTCTGATACCTGTAAAACAATCTCTTGACGGGAAGAAGAGAATGCTTTGAAAATGATGATGACAGCATGTGCAAATGTGCTTGACACATGGATGAATGTATGGATTGTGATGAGTTGTATGAGCCCCCAATAAAATGATTTTAAAAGAGAAAGAAATGAACTACAAGTGATTTTTTAAAAAAACAAAAAAGCTCTTGATTCTCAGAGTACCTTGGAGAATCTTTAGGTAGATCGGTATAACCACTATCATCCTTTTAAAACCTCTCCATTTTAAATGTACTGCTGTGGCATGATCTTTCTGACCTTCTTGTGCTGGTGAGTGATTGGTAATGCTGGTGAGCACCAAGAATTCCTGTCTGAAAACCTCTTCTGTTTTTGCAGTGGATAGCCTGCTGAAATACACTGGCTATGGGAATGCTGCAGGACTCTTGGCGGCCAGGGGCCTCTTGACTGGAGGAAGAGGAGATAATTGGTACTCAGAGGACGAGGACACAGACACTGAAGAATACAAAAATGCAAAACCAAAGTATAGTATCAAGTTTCTATTCATCCAGCTTTGTGCCTTTGAATTGATTATTTGCTTTTTACTCCCTTTGCCTTTCATTTTCCAAGTGTTTCTTTTCGCTTGTGGATTTGGAGACTTGCTGCACAATGGTTTTGAGGTGCAATTTCATAGCTGGGGCCTTCAAAGAGTGACTTTAAGTGATTGAGGAAGAATATTGCTAGAAATACTCTGCTGCATGATATTTTCAACATGCACATGTTATCCTCCCCTAAGTGCTGGGAGAGATGATGTTTTAATATCTATGGCCACATACTTGAATGTTATTGCTCACTCTTTGTTTTCCTTTCCAAAGGTTCAGATTTTACAAGGTATAACTAAGATCAAGTATTTAAGTTGGTTATTTGGTATGTCAGTGTTTCTCCGAAATTGACTATATATACATTCAGATCTTCGGCTTCCATGAAAGCCCAATTGAATGGCAATGAGACAGGTTACTAGGAAAAGGTAGAAATCGGGTTGCATGCTGAATTTTCATGAAGAGAATATTGAGGAGTTATCTTTTAACAGATATGCTAGTACCTATAGAGAGACCCTGTCAAATCTTCTGTGATCTTGCCAAAAAATTTAAGCTGCTGCTCTATATCATTTCAAGACAAGTGCTGCTCCACCCTATGCGCTTTTAATTCCTGCCCATTGTTTTCACCCTTCAGTCCTCTTCTAATTAACTTTCTTAGTTTCCACTTTTTCAGAAGTTATTTGAGCTCCGTTTTTTCCTTTTTCTTTTTTTTAATTACTGGCCCAACAAATGTTAAAAGTTGTGCCCCTTCCCTTTTGGCATTATCAGTGATGTTGACACACTGTTCTTTCTCCTTGACGTATTCTGAAGCATGATGACCTTCATGTTGTATTTCGTAGGTCACCAAGAATAGAAAATCACTGCCTGCAAATTAGGCCCCTTTTAAAAGTGCCTTGTTTATATAAGCATAAGTTATCAGAAGTTCAAGAAATTACTATCCTCTAATCAAATAGGATGTAGATGACCTACTTCTTAGCAAATTAGGACTGAGTAGATCAGTCTTACTTTCACCATCCCTGCACTGTCGGACTCAAAAGGATTGTAGGATATTCCCTAAGAGGGAAAAGGGTTTTGTTTTGTTTTTTTAGGGGAATGCTAACAACAACCAATACATTGTCAAGTTGGCCACCTTTTAGATGTGAAAAATTGGGTATCCCACTCCACCACACATCAGAGTAGACTTAACAATAGAGTCTTTTCTTTAGCACATATTTGAAGTTTATTAGAGGGATCATGCTTTATCGTTCCTTAAGTATAGAATTTGTCATTGTAAATTAGTCTTCCTTAACTCTTGGTTTTTCCATTTCATATCAATTTGCTATTTTATATATTGTCCGTTTGACGCAGAAAAATGTACCACTTGAGAAGTCTCTTATTTGTAAATGAAGGTACAAGTTAGGTTGAGCTTTCATTGTATCCCAAGGTGTGTGGACACTATCAAATAAGATAGATGATGTTGCATGAGTGTTGAGGGTTGGTGTCATTGCACCTCAGTTACTACTGCTGATTGTGTGTGGTAGGTGACTTTCATACTGGTAATGTAATAGGCACTAGCAAGCACCAGAACTCTTCCTAAAATAAGAGGGAACTCTAAGGAAACACACAAAAATTGGGTCCCTTCCAGTTATCTAGGGAATAGAATTGTGGTTACATCAGAAAGTAATATTACATTTTAGTAAAGTATCTTGTTTTAATCAAGGACCATGATGTTTGAGGTTGTTTCTTTGACTCTGTGTCAAAGAAAGTTTCTACACTTAAATGCCTTAAATCTCTAGCTGGAATTATCTTTTGCCTTGAAAATCTGACTTACGCTTGTTTATGAAAATGCTATGTAGCTGGTCAGAATAGTCACCATTGCAAACTCTTTCCAAATTGTGTTTTTTAAACACTGCTCATTACAACTTACACATGAAACTTGCAAAGATAGTTTTATCTTTTTCATTCATATAGATTTGTCTGTTTTTCTCCTAAACTATCTCTCATTGAAGTGGAAAAGGTTACTATAGGGTGTTTATAACTTTACATTACTTCTTCATAGGCTCCCTCTGCAAGTGATAGTGAACAAAGTCCATTACAAGCAAGACAACCATTAGTAGTCTGAGAAATGATCCACAGAACCCAAGGAACTTTTCCTCTAAAAATGGTTGGGAAACTTGAAATACTCCGGGTTTTTTCCCAGTTGAATCAAGTTTATAAAGTTATTGTCTGTAACGTGCCCCAGAGTTACTTCTCACCAATCCGAGTTCCCAAGTTTCTGTTTTAATAATGCATTTATTCACAACCATTGCTATTATTAGCAGAGGCAGAGAAATTGCCCTTCATCCAGTTGGCCCTAGTCCTTTTGTCAAAGATGTAAGCAGTATCTGATTAACGCACCGGGGTAACCTGTAATCCTTTCGTGGAATCTGTAACCAGCAATTGTGTGGTGGCTACAGTCAGGCTTCTGGAGACAGTTAATATCACAACAATCCCTTGTGTGTCAAAATAAATGTACTTAATGGACTGGAAATGGCTTTCTGCAATTAGCACACTTGGACAAAATATATTCATTGATCAGATTACACGCCACACAGATTTCTGGTGTATGTCTAGTCACGCCAAGTTCATTAGGAGTTTCCCAGTAAACTTAGGTGCTCTATCAGGAGGAATTTAAATGGGAAGTTTTCTACCGAGGCCCCTTGACTATAGAGGTTAGGTAATGTATGAACTGACAGAATCTGAACATCCTTTCTGACAGCAGTTGAAAGATGTGTGTCTAATGACATTTGGCAGGTTTATGGGAAACTAAGGGTCCAAAGTGATGTCTTTGAAGAAGGGGTAGGAGAGGAGGAGATGGCCAAAGAAGGCAGAACCTTAGATAGGCAAGCTCCTTACATTCATAACTGCACACCTGAATTCAGAGTCTCATCCAGAAGCTTCAAATTGCTGTATTACACACACGCAGGGGAAGGTTTCTTTGTTGGCCCTGTTTCTCTCAGCAGTCGTTATGGCAACAGCTCTATGGAGATTTTCTGCAGCACAAGCAAGAGATTGACTTTCTGTGATTCATCAGGATTTTGTACCGCATTAAAGTCGAGTCCCATTATAATTGTGTCCGTACACTAGGACTAGAGACATCAGAATTTCTTGGTTTTCAGTATTTCTACAAATAAATGAACCAGAAACAAGGACTTGATCAATTTTCTCTTTTGTCCAGTTTGAGTTTGGGTGGGTGGTGTATTTATGTATAATTTGACTTAACAAGCATGGCAGGAAGTGGCGCTGATTATTGTTAAGTAGTCCTGAAGTACCATCCACGCTCACATTCCTCAAAGACCAGGCTTGGAAACAAAGTGGGTGCCCTTTTGACCGCTCTGGCCTTGTTGCTGGTTGCCTTTGAGTTCAATCCCACTTGTGGCAGGGCCAAGTTTGCAATACGACCTGGCCCACAGGACGGTCTGCATGGGGACCTTGCAGGCGCAGATAGCCAGGACTGTGGGGAGGTGCCATCCTCCGACTTGGAGCTTGTAGCTGTTGTTGTCATCATCGTTGTCACCTGACCGATCTGTGTACTCGTTCAAAAAGTTTGCCAGCCTTTGCGATATGTGCAATCATGTCACCTTGACACTTTGAAAATTGATTTCTCTCTATCTCTCTTTTTTTTTTTTTGTGGGGGGTGGGGGGCGGCGGTGGCATCACTGCCCTGGTGGAAGTAGGAAACCCAGACTTGCTCCCAGAGAGCTGCTGCTGGATTCAAACCACCAACTCTGTGGGCCGCAGTCCCACACACAACCACTAGGCCACCAGAGCTCAGCCCTCTCTCTTTTTAAAAATATAATTTGGAAATGCAAGAGGCCAGGTGTGTTACCCGAATTGCAATGGTGAGCTTTGCTTCAAACTTCATTTTCTGTAGATTCACATTGTTTTCCATCTATTTTATATCAAGGCTATTTGGCTCTGGAACAAGCAACCCAACATGGGAACCACTTAAAAAGCTTCATAATTTAAAAGTCATTCTTCTTTTCAGTGACACGGTTCAATTTGGTATCTATGTATGTGAACAGTATGTCTATGTTTGAATGTCTGGTACATGATAGTAAATGGTTTATAAATACATTGAAGAATGACACCCTCCCTACCCTAGTTTTTCCCATTCTAATAGAATGCAAAGACTTCAGTTAGGATGTGGTTTCATAGCTTACCTTACTTTCTAATAATGGAATCAGTGGTATATATATATATAACTGTTATGTGTGTATGTATGTATATATACACACACACCATAATAAGACATATACCATAAGATATTTTAAAGAACTAGTGTCTCTTCAAAAAATCTCACAGCTGAATTTTATTTTAGAAAATTCCATAGAGCTGTTGTCACAAGACTCTTTTAACCAATTTAGGTTGCAGTGACGATTTAGCTCAAAGAATAAAGTCCTAGATCATCCGAGACTTCTGAGTTGCTCACTTTTCAGCAAGTGGTTCATTGATACTAATTATAATAGACCATTTGCCTTCAAGTTCATTCCAACTGATGGCAGCCCCATGTGTGTCAAAGTAGGACTGTGCTCCACAGAGGTAATAGAGCAACAGGCCGCCTGAGGCACCTCTAGGCAGACTCAACCTTCCACCTGCAGTCAAGTTCATGAACCATTTGTACTATCAGAGCTCCATTGGTAATAACACCTGGCAGCTGTTGCATATGATGGGCTAATCACTATTCTAAGAGCTACATTGATAACACCTAATTTAATCCTAACAGCAGTTCTTTGAGATAGAGTTGTCCTAATTTTACAGGTGAGTAAACTTAACCACAGTAATGCCAAGCAACTTTTCCAGAACTCGATTCACAAGTGATCAAGGACCTGACTGCAGAGCTTGTGTTTCTTAAGAGCAAAGTAATGAAGCTGCCGGCTCCCTCCTGTACAGCTCGACAGAGCCCTCGCTGCGGTTGCTGTGAGTCAGAAGAGCCTGGATGACAGTGGGGTTTGAGGGTTTTACCTCAGTCACTGAAAGGGAGAGCTGAATTTGTCGTCGAAATAGTTATCTTTCTTTGATATAACCAAAGCAGAAGATTAAGAAAAGCAAAATATATTTGTGTATTCCTTAACATCCCAGCAAGCATAAAGGTTCTATTTGAGTCCTTCTAATTCAGTAAATACTCGCATACTTTGTACCCATCGAGTCACCCTGGCTCTACTTTCATAATATAATCAGAATCCAGCCATTTCTCACAGCATCACTGCTACCATTCTGGTCCAGGCGGAATGATGTCTCTCTCTCCAGGGTCATCTGATAGCCCCAATAGTCCTATTGCTTCTACTTTTAACCCTCTTCAGTCTGTTCTCTATACAACAGTTAAGATGATCCTTTCAAAATACAAATCAGGCCTGTCACTACGCTCAGACCCCACAATAGGTAAAAGTCAGTCTTGACATTGTCTATTCCCCAAAGAGCCCCCTGCTTTACTGCCTCACTTCCTTCAGGTCTTTACTCAAATGTTACCTTCTCAGTGAAGCCTAGTTTGATCACTTGTTGAAAATTAGAACCGTCATGTCTTCACTCTTCCACCCTGTACTTCCTTACATAGGTGTTATTTTTATAAATCCACCTTCTAACAAACATACCGTGTAAATTACTTACTCATCAAGTGTAATTGCCACACTAGAAGGTGAGCTCCATCAAAGCAGGGATCGTAGTCCACTTTGCTTGGGGTTTCATTTTATTCGTCAAGCTAGCATCTCGCACAGGATACCGGAGAGTTGGGATCGCTGCCTTTGTCTAGCACCACCTCCAGTTGGGAAGATAATCACTTTCAAACTCAGTGCCCTCTCATAGTGACCTGTAGCAGGATGGACCTGCACCTGAGGGTTTTCAAGACTGTAACTGTTAACGGTCTTGGTGCAGCTGGTGGTTTCAAACTGAACTTGTCTTCAGCATCTCATCCTGCAACCACTGTGCCACCAGGGTTCCTGGGGAAGGGGTAGCCTTCAAGAAAATCAAAATATGGGAAATTTCACTCTGCTGTACTCGTTCTTATTATTAGAAGTATGGGGAGGCAGATATTCTTGTGGGCAGGAGTGGTTCAGGGTTTTGGTTTTGTTTTCATTCTGGAAAGACATTCCCAGCCTTGTTTGCATGTAACATCTCCTTTCCCATCCTCCTCTTCCATAATCACAAAATGTCTTTCCTTGGAAACCCTACCCCTTTCCTGTGGGCACAAATTGTCAGCCTGTAGACTAGATTTCACCATAAGTATGTTTTGCTTGGCTTGGCACATATATTGGGTATTTGGTTTTATGTTTCATTTAGTGTTGCTTAGTACATGCAGTGCTTCTTAAAATAATGTACTTACTTGCCAACATTTGGAATTTAGATATTTCAGAGAAAATCTGAATTTTCTACTTGTTTTTTAAAAGTAAAGATTCTGCATTAAATTAAAAATAAAGCATTGGGTCTGCTTTATCACATGGCCGTCAGATACCAGAGTAGAAAATAGAGTAGAAGATGGAAAATAGACTATAGAAGACTCCTTTGGCTTGGCAGTTTGACCATTTCACTTATTTTCTCTGCCTAACTCATCTGTGGATCTGGCTAAATTTGTAGCCCCGTTTTTTTGGAGAGATTGATGTTAATTTTCAGATAGTCCTGAAGCTTTCATACCTTTTCTGACTTTCTGCTGTCATTTCATTTTGTTTTTTAACAGATTTATTAACATATAATTCACATATCATACAAAACAGTGGTTTAGTCATATTATGAAGATTTCTGCAGTCTGCTGCACAAACTGGTCCACAATCAACTTTAGAACGTTTTCTTACTATATTATTAGCTCACCATTTCCCCTCAGCCACCCCCGTCATAACTCTTAAGAAGCTAGTAAGCCAGTTACTTTGTATAGATTACCTACCTTCGATTTTAAGTACAGAAAAACATATCTCCCAAACAAGTTTTTTAAAGCCCAATACCAATAACAAACTAAAATTCAGGAAAACCTCAATTGAAAAGAAAGCAGAAAAATAGCAAAAACTAGAATAAATTTAAAGTGACTCGAAAAGAGGAACAAATTATAAAGTGGTAAATGGTAACCTAACGACATGTGTATTAATTTACCTTCCAGTGTACTTTATCTGATAGGAAGGTTATTCACAGCCCTAGTAAAATGGTCAGTGGTCAAAGGACGTTCACCAGAGGCTTAGTGCACATTGGAACCCTGCACATGGATTTAGAGCTTTTCATAGCCTTCTGCAAACTGGGTGCTCTGAATTTAAGTTGTGATACAGTTCCCTCCATCTTGTCTTGGATTTTATTGTTTACAAACCTTGGATCCCACAGGCTGGTGTGCTTTCAGGTGGTCTTAGCTGGTACCTTAGATGGCTACTTGTTTTAAGACTTGTCTTTAAGACCCAGACACTCTTGTTTCTGATAGCCAGACGCTCTATATGACTTAGTGATCTGGTGCTACTGATGTTAGCCAAAGGAAACAACTAGCTGAAGAAATAGCCAAATACTTGAAATAGATTTTAGCACTTAGACATCTGCTCATTTGCTCATCACTTTTCTTAGACTTTCTTCATCCTTTAGTCTCCAGCCCATGGCCAATTCATAAAATGGCCTTGTATCATACAAAATGCATGGTGGACTACTACTAGTAAGAACATTCACACTTCTTGTCACCTGATTGGAAGAAGTATAGGTAATCTTGGGACCAGGGGACGAGAGCTAAGAAAAAGCCAGAGAAAACCTAATAAGTAGTAAGTCGCTCAGTAAAATGCCCTTCACAATTAGTGTCCTTAAAGCACCGTTAGAATCAGTCTCAAAGCAAAATCAAAGGAACTCCAGACTGTACTTTGCCACCAAAAGGTTTGAATCCACTTAGAGGTGCCTCAAAAGAAAGTTTATATATAATTGTATTTCCAAAAGCTCAGATTCTGAGAATCTATGGTGTATAGTTCTGCTCCTGACATTCACGAGGTTATCATGAATCAGAATATTCGTGATGACAACTGATGTGTGTGTGTGTGTGTGTCTGTCTGTCTGTCTGTCTGTCAGACTGTTTGAGTGATCCAGAAATGTAGAAAATTAATTGTCAGACCACTTACTATGTGGGCTTGTCAAGTGAAAATAACCTATTTTATGAAATCTCACACCATTAGTTTCCTGGTAACTATTACTGTAACTTTGGGGATTGGATAGCTTTACTGACAGATAAAGGATTGTTCGTTTTGTAAGGATGCCATTCTGCCTGCTGGATTTGTGGTCAAATAGCAAAGGATTTTATGAGTAATACCTAATTTCAGAGCAAGCAAATCAATCATTGGAGGAGCCAGAGGACTTGGGTCAACTTATGCAAAATGGACATCATTCCCATGAAACTCTTGAAAGAATCAAGAAAAAAAAATCAAATGGGTCCTTAACCAGGGGTCCATCACTGGGCTGTGTATGCTGCTATGGTTGTCACAGTAATGGCCACGAGGCTTAGTCTCTGCCTGCAACAAGATAGTGGCTTATGCCAATGTCATTATGTTCTAAACAGTCTCAGGATCTAATTTGTTAAATCACATCCCCATCAAAGTTGAGGTGAACCCTAGTTTTTTCAAGAGGCAAATGAGCATACTATAGATTAGATAGATAATACTACTTTTCCTTTACACTTGCTTCTAAGGCCTCCTTCCCAGTGTCATTTTAGGTCAGCAGTGAGGCCTGCCTTTGCTTTATAAGACTGAGTATTTTTTAACATTTATCAGGGGAAAGACATGAAAATAGATATCATCTTGTTAGGTGTCTCAATGGTGGCATTTTATCTGCTTCCTCAAAACTTCACTCATACTCCTAAAAAGTCCAATTAGAATCCCCTTTGTTCTTGACTTTGGGGAAATAAGATGATCCCATTCAGCTTTTTGTGTTGATAGACTCTTGATAAAGGCCTTTTTTTTTTCCTCTTGGGAGCACGTGGGAAAAAGAAAGGATAGAGTAGCTCCTGGCCAGTGTCTGAATCAGGCACTTTAGCTGGTCCTTTCCCTCATTTTGTGTCAGAATCACCTGGGAAACTTGAAATACGTATACATAAATTTTTGAGATACAGATTTGGTTCTGATGTAAAACTCAATCTTCGTTTTCTTTTTAAGTTTCCCAGGTAATTTGCATGTACAGCCAGGGCTAAGTACCTCTGACAAACCCATGAGTCTTTGAGCTCTTTTTCCCGGGTCCCCGGAGTTCCTGGAATTACATTAGGGGCTATCATAAAGAGGAAAGAAGTTGGTGGGGAGACAAGCAGGAAGGGCTCTGGGCCCCTGCTCTCCTTGGCCACCCTATACCTTCTTCTACCTGAGCAATTCTACTTTTATAGTTTCATATGTCAGATTTCTGTTCAGATTCTATGTGTGGGAAGGGAGGCTCCACCACTTTGAAGGCAAAAGTTTCTTTTTGGGTTTTTTTTTGGGGGGGGTGGGCATCACTGCCCTCTGATGGTGGGAGTAGGAGGCCCAGCCTTTGCTCCTGTGGAGCCGCTGCTGGAATTGAACCTCCATCCCAGTGGGCCGCAGTCCTGCGCACAACCACTACGCCACCGGGGCTCAGCCCAGGCAAAAGTTTCTTAACCATGCTCCAGGCATAGACTTGAGCAAAAATGGCAAACAGATAGTTGAGGTGGTTTAGAGCATGCTGGCCACTGCATCCTTCCATATGTTACATAGCCTCTGAGGAACATAGGAAAGGAGAATGGACTTGGAGTAGTACACCTAACCCTTGTCATTCCAAGTGAGAAAAACTTTGGTGAATTAAAGTAACTTACCCACGGAGATGGAAGACAAGGCAGAACTTGCACGCGGGTCACCATAGTACCTAACTGATGAGTGTAATGTTGTTGGAGCCCATGGCATCGCTTTTTTTTTTTTTTGGGGGGGGGGGGGGCGCCCTGGTCTCCAGGTTACTCTAGTGCCTAACACTCCACGTTGTTTATTTTTTACCCACTCACTCATTTGCTTACCCTGAAGACCTGGCCCCTACAAGCAATCTCTGAGATATCTCATTTGATCATTAAAATTAAATCTCTGTATTTGGTTATTAGTAAAAAATGCTAGAACTTCTTTGCCTGCCTCTCCAGAAAGGTGTTGATGTTATGGATAGATAGCAGACGGATTTTTTTTTCTTTTTTAATTTCAGAATGATTGTTTTGTATTTCTCTTCCACACACGAAAAAGTGCAACTTATATCTAAGTGGCTAGCATATTTGGTATTAAAACCTAATACTAAGTCCTCTACATACTTAAATCCTTTACTAACTCTATTTCCAGAAAGCCAGAATGGTATACCTGTTTCCTGGTCAGCTGGATTTCATAACCCTCCCCCCCTCCCCTTTTTTTTTCCATCTAGGTCAGATCAAATCTAATTTAAATTGTTCTTTTCTGCTTTATCTTTTATTTAAACACTCATTGCCCTCTGTGGTCTCACTAATGGACTAATTTCCTGAGATTATAAATTGGCATGCTTTCATTTCCAGATTGCAGTCTTCCTCATCAGTTTTCCCATTATTTTTTTACATGCTTGTTTATGCTGTATCACAAAATGGATTTATTCGTTTTTCTGCTATAAAATCATTTGTCCTTTTATAAATCACGGATAAACAGTGCATCCAAGAAAATTTACCCAAACGGCACCCATCAATTTTTATATTTTTTAAAAGCAATCATGCCTTTAAAATAATAAAGTTGGCAAGTCACTTTTACTCTTTAAAAAACAGTAGCTATAGCTCATTTCCCAAAGCAAATTAGTAGGAAACATCTTTTTTTTTAATTCCTATAGCACTTCTATACCATAAAATTACTATTTCAATTATTGCCAAGTATTTTTTGGCTTTTATTTATACTCTTTCTTCTTAAAATTAAACTTAAAACTTGGACCAGAAAAGTCTAGAAAGAGCATAATTTTAAAACATACAGCATAACTTTTTTTTCTTTTTGTAGCATTAATCTTATCACTGGTCATTTAGAGGAACCAATGCCAAACCCCATAGATGAAATGACAGAAGAACAAAAAGAATATGAAGCCATGAAACTTGTCAACATGCTTGATAAACTTTCCAGGTATTGTATTCCCATCCATTTTTTGCTTGGTTTCTGAAAATGTTCTATTTCTTTGTCTCTCACACTGAGAGTTCCCATTAGAACAGCACCTCTGGAAATCCATGTTGATTGGAACAGGGTGGCCCAGGCAGCAGTAGTTCAGGCCTTTGTGGCTACCACAGTTTTCCTCCATGTGCCGCTTCTGGATGTGCATTCTTACACCTTTAAAGCTCCACACTAAGACAGAAATGGCCAGGTCACTGCAGTATTTAACCCACTAACCGCCCTATCTTCAAAAAGATGCTGAGTTAGATTCAGTGGTTTCATTGTTGCTTGTATTTTTGTTTTGGTATGTTTTAGTTTTTGTCCCAAATCATAATGCTTTTTTTTTTTTTTTAACTATTTCTTTTCTTCATATCTGATGTGCAAGTTTGCAATTCTGCCGTTTGGGTTGCTGCAAAAACCAAGAATCCTAAAATGTCATGCAGGAAAAAGTAAAAGGAATAGCTCAAATGAGGGATTTTCTGAAAATAAGCCCTTACATCAATTAGGGGTGTTAGCAGCATCTCTTTCCCCTGATCGCCTTACACTTTCATCCCCTCCGACACCGGCCAGTGTTCAAAATCATTAAGGCAGATGCATACTAATTCAGCAGTGAGTCATCTTGGAGAAGTTATTAGAAAGTAGTAAATCCTTTCAGACTTGGGTAATTTACCCTTGTTTCTTATTCATACGTCAAGTCATAGTTTCAAAACCATCTTGAATGAGTGCTTCTGTGTGGTGGTGGCAGCTGCCACCTAAAGGTGAATTTCCTCCGGTCGTCTCACTTTTCACAAAAACTATGTCATGGCTAGTCTCCTTCAGTCAAGAGAATAACTCCTGGCATTAAAAGACCATAAAGTCAACCAGTAAGGGACAGATATAAAAAGAAACAAGCGCAGGTTAGGAGGCCCAGACATAAATAAGAAACTTACACGGGGACTGTGGCAAGTGTGGTGGTTGTAGAACTTCAGTGGCAGTGTCTGAGCTTGGTCCAGTTGATGCTGATCATATGTTAGAAGTCGGTTAAAAATAAACAGCCTCGTTATCTTTAAAGCTAGGCTGATTAGTGGAGTCCAGCCAGCCCTTTTCCACTTTTAGCCTTGCCAGAGAATGTTCAAGTGAACTGCTAACTGATTGCTCACAATCTTTAGAATTGATCTGTTGGCAGACTTTTATGTTGAATAGACTTGTTTCTTCTCCTGCGGGAACTTTCATAGTCGAAGATAATCATAGTACAAATCTACAGAGGGGGAAATAGCAAGTTTTGACTGAATATATAAATGATAAGATTTGTGTTTGGCTCTTCCCAAAGAATCAGATGAAGCTGATAAATGAAGTGCAGTGGTGTTAAGTACAACAGCTAGAAAAGCGGGGAAGCCCATCTGGTAGAGGCTGAAGCGGAGAGATGTTAGCAAGGATTTGACAGGAGTGTAGTACTCTGTTAGGGTAATAAGCCGGTCAAATTGCTTAAGTCTGTTTTGTTTTATTTTTCCTGGCCAGCAACACATACTCTTGTAAGGTAACACTGATGCTATTAAAATGACCCTTCTGTACCCTGGCAGCCTCTGGATGGGGAAACTCCGAGCTAGCCAAGTGTAAGATAAGGAAAGGATTCCCAGTGAAATACATTCAGGCATTTGGCTTCCCTGATAGACGCAGCATCACCTCTTCTATTGCTTCTTCTAAGAAGAAGAACGGTGCTAGGTCCTTCTCCTTTTAATCTCAGGAGAAGCCACATATTCTAGAAGCTACCAACAAATAGAAACACAAACATCAAGTCTGAAATAGCCACGCTTCCACCTGCTTTAAACTGCGCCTCAGAGAAGATGCATACGCACCAGGAAACACTGAGCGGATGTCCAGCTCCATCTTAAGGTGATACTGAGTTTTGCATGTATAAAGCATAGCAACTAGGTCTTGTGTTGGCTTTCATGGTACTGGTTTTGCCATTAAGGTTGAAGCAAAAGGCAACCTTGAAAACAGTCCTAAATCAAGTAGGCCTTTCGCATGACATGTGGTGGTTTTTTCCATCGTCTGCTTTTGTGTGCTTCTTAACATTTGCTCTCACTAATAATGATCGGTGACAATACTATGTGGAGATCAGCAGTGAGCATTCTGAAGCAGGAATGCAAAGAATGAAGCCATTCTTTATGCGTTTTCCATGTTTGTTGTGCTGTATTCCTCATTAGTCTCAAGTTTCCTCTCTCCGCTTTTTTTTTTTTAAGGCTTTTGAAGGGGGGTGGGGGAGACACTCTTACAGCCTAAGTAGGCTAAATTCAGCATAACTCAGGGAACGTGATTAATCATCCCTCAGCAGTGTGCTCTGCTAGTAAGCTGAGGGAGAGTCACAATGAGTAGGACAGTCTCTTGCTTCAGAATACCCAAGTCCAGATGGAGGAGGACTTGTCCGTGGTCTGTTCTTGAGCGCAAGGCGACAGGAAATAGTGACCAAACATGGGGTTTGTGTGGAACAGGAAGCGCCCAGGAAAAGGAGCAGTTCATTCTGTCTAGAAGAACTAGGAAGGTTCTCCAAAGGAAGAGAGCTGTGTACTGAGCATTGACACTGGGGATTTAAATAGAGAAATGACCAAACAGGGGGAAGTTTCTCTTGTGAGAAGGTCCAATCTTTGGTATTCACATACAGCATCTTCCTTCTAAACAATTCATTGTTACTTCATTAGTATACTTTACCAGATTTATCGTTAGGGCATGCAAGACCCACAGAATTGTCCAAAAACATTTCCAGGCAATTTACAGAACACTTTCACATGCATTTTCTTTCTAGCTTTATGATAGAGAGACTAGGAACTCCATTGTCTAGAACTCCAGGCCTTTGCTCTGTCTGCTGTGCTACTGTGTCTGTCTGTCAAAGTAAGTGTTTGCTAGAACACTTCTTAATCCTCTTCAGCTTTGTATACCGTGGTTGGTTCCCTCAACCATCATTCTTAAGAATATTCTGCATTCAGCCAAGTCGTTAATGTGCTAAACATGTACTGTAGCTTTGTCTCGTTAACTTCCTTCTTGAAAAATGAAATCATTTTCTCCTGGGCCTGACTTGAAAGAGTGTGAGTAAAGGATAGGGTTGGAGGTGACGTGGCCTCTGAATGGACACTAGACACTTCCTTTTTTCCGTCCATAGGCGAGCAGATGTGAAGGACCTGCACCAGGATGCTGGTTAGCAACAGTGGCCCGTGCCAAAGCACTTACCAAAGTGATGACTAAGGTTGGTCATGACAAGTACTGTTACTGAGCCTGGTGTAGGGTGTAGTAGATGTGATGTGACTTGCTGCCAACATCATCCAGCCACTAAGACAGAAATTAGAACATCTCCCATGTTGCCTCCATGCAAGACATAGCTCGCGCCCTCAAGGAGCGCAACAAATCTCAGCAGCTTGATCTCTCCACTAAGTTTCCGAGTACACTGGAGCCATTCACGCACAGACATTTTCTTCTCGTGAATACAGCCATCATTACTAGTGTTCCAAGCTATTTTTGTTTTGTTTTGCTCTGTTTTTAGTTTAAGAATTATATTTGTGACAGACAGAGACAAGGAGGTTAGCAGTGAACGTGGGGGCCTTGAGCTTCTGAGAGTAATTTGAATCCTTTAAATCTTTTCGTGTCTACTAGTGCCTTATTACCCAGTGGTTTCCCCAGTGTGGGAGGCTGAAATAATGACAACACCAGATTCCCAAGATTGAAGGTTGATTTTTCACTTTATAAAATAGTCTGCATGATTAAGACTTTGAAGTATATTTTGTCAGTTCCATTTCATGGCCAGATAGAATAAAATTCAAAGCTAAAGGGAATTCCATAAGATGCTTTGAACCCTGATTTAAATAGTGGAGTATATAATTCCTTTATTGTAGAATGATAATTGTGTTATTTATCAAAATAAGCATTAAGGTCCGAAGCATGAGATTATGGAAATTTTATTTAACATTTTTAAAAAGTGAGAGCAATTGTGGCAAAAGGAAATTAATTCGCTGGTATCGCCACCTTCTCGTTCCTTTACTGAAATGGAAAAAATAATAATAATAAATAGACTTCTGCAACACAAGCAGATTAGAATGGCGATTGTGTGTGGCTTAAGCACGTTCAGTGTGGCTAATACAGTTGCTTTCCCCTTAGCTACCTCACACCTCCTATGTTACACTGCAGGCTCTGCTAGAACGTGAGGGGGGATTGATCGGCTTCAGATTTAACTAACCAAAGGAAGTAATATTTCAAGTTTTAGTTTTGTTTTGACCTTTCTAATCCCCTTTATTTCTCTAATTGGAACCAGAATCGATTAGTCCTCTGCCTCATTCTTACCTATTCTAGAATTGTTTAACTATGTAAATAAATGTTTTCCCGTTCTTTCCATTTCCCTTTTACTATTTAGCCAGTAAATTAAGATTTTCTGCCAGCCATCTAGTACAGTAATTCAGGACATGGCTTTCCTAATATTTGTAGACACCAAATAGAGAAGTAAAACCCAAGCCCAATAATACTGAATCAACTCACAGTGACCCTATGTAGGAATAGGGTTCCCTTTAAGACAGAAATTATTTTTAAATCGGCACAAGTAATTTATACGTGGAAGGTATCTTAGTTTTTCCCTTACCTATGCATTGTGTTATTCTGCTTACAAAACTATAAATAACTGGGAGTGCAACCTTCCTTTGTGATGAGCTTGTACAAGGACAATCCAGAAACGTGATCCAGTTAAAGTGAGATTTCTTGTAGGCTCGGATACACAGAGATCTTCATTGTTGCATCAGAAACCCCGCTAGATCTTTGCTGTCCAATAGGATAAGCACTCGCCACTCATGACTTTTGAGCACTTGAAGTGTGCTTTGTCCAAAGTCCAAGTTGGGATAAACTGACAAAGACTTAGTCACCGCCCCCCCCCAAATGGTGAAATGTCCCTTTAGTAATTATTTCATATGTATAACATTTTGAAATGGTAATTTTTCATATATGGGATTAAATAAAAATATTAAATTTATTTTCACTTTAAACATGGCTAGTAGAACCTTCTAAATTGCTCATATGGCTTACATCATACTTCTGTTTTTAGCAATGCTGTTGTACATCATGAAAATATTCTGTTAGGTTGCACAGAAGTTCAGTTAAGGGAACCTGGATCCAGTTAAATGTGTATATATATATGTGTGTGTATATATATATATATATATATATATATACACACACACACACATAAATTGGCAGGAGAGGAGTAATTGAGAAGCTTGACACTGTGCCTTTAAGTTAAAGGGGCCCGTCTACTGGCTGGACGCCTCTAAGTAGGATGTCATGCTACCTTCACACTGCCTATTGGTAGCCATTGTCTTTTAGTTTTGTTGTGCAAGCAGCTGCTTTGAGCCAATGATATTAGCCCTAGCTGGAATGGCTTTTGACAGAGAACCTGAAATAGGAATAATCTCTGTTGACTGCCGGTTCCCTTAGTTACTACTCTTCCTTGACTTTTACATTTTTTTCCAGTTGGGAAGAACATGGGAGACTTGTAACACGACTTTGTTCCACGGTGTCACTTGGTGTCACTTAGTTATTGTTTCTCTCCCTAATTAGAAAAACAGGACAGAAAGCTTCTGATTCTAAATCATTGAAAAATAATACAGACCACCTTCACTTCAGGAGAAAGTGAATTTCCTACTGACAGCACTCTCTCTAACTCCTTTCTCTGTATCTCTTTAAGCATGCTGTTTAAGGTGAGGTGGGTATTAAGTTATTTTAGGTGCTTTGCATCTAACCTACAGAAATGAGAACAATAATTTTTAAAAAACTATTAATTATGGAGTACCTCTATCTAAAGTTCAAAAAGTGTTGTTACATCTATTCTCTCCATCATTCAAATTGCCCGGCGAATTAGGTAGGGCAAAGGGATATTTATCAAGGAGCAAATGGCCCCAGATCAGGCATATGAATAATAACACAGGCAGGACTCAGCTCTCAGTTGTCAGACTCCAGATCTTAGGGTATCTGGAAAAAATTAGCAACCCCCCCCCATAAAAGTTTGTCAGTCTGGTTATTTTCAATAGCACACCCGTTGGCTAAAATAAATGCACACCACAAACATTAAAAATAAAGCATATTTCTCTGAAAAGAGAATTAAGGCTTAAAGGACATACATGGTTTTGCCTTCCATAGTTGAACTTCCCCTCAAATATTCAGGTCAGGTGCTAAATAAAGAGCTGAATTTTTAAAAATTATAAAAAGCATCTGTATATGAAAGAAACCAGTAAAGTTTCCATGACTCTTTATTTTAAAAGAAGATCTTTTAATCACTGGAAAAGTTTATGATAATTAGTCGAACAAGCTTATACTTAACTGGGTCACTATAACAAAACTTGACTCTTAAATGGCCTTTTTAAGGGGACCACTTGTAGTTATCTTAACAGAATGGAAATATATGCTTATGTGAGCAATATACCAGCCTTTTATCTTTTGACTGGGATTTTTATGCTACTTAAACCTTCCCAGTCGTTCCCAATTCCAAAGCAGGATGATAAAGGCTGAATAAAAGAAGGATTGAATAATAGTTTTCATGAAACCTGCAACCCAAATAAGTAACTTTAGCAATGGAAAAGCCTCCCTGCCCCTCCTTGCTATGGTACGAGTGGCTTAGTGGAGAATCAGCATAACCAAACTGTTTAGCACTCTAGGGGCCAGAGTCAGTGGATGAAAGATGAGGGCTTAGGGCCCATGCCCAAAGGACACTCTTTTCATAGAATAACTTCAACAGTTGTACAACTGAATGTGGTAACCCGTCCCAACAGTTAAAACCTTATTTCTGTAAGGGGGAGAAAAGGACAAAACGATTTAGGAGAGTGACACAAGCTATTGGGAGATCCACTGCATTTCAGTGGATGGTGGCCTAGTGGAGTGATGCTGAAAGTTTGGTGGGAGGTATACTCCCAGATGCGGCCGGTGTACTTGCAGAAAGACAGAGCTGCTTTCAGGGAGCCATCGCTGGCTCCGTCCTTGCCAGCATTTTTGGTAAAACTCTGTGTTCATTAAAAGGCTTTATTTATATACTAGCTACTTATCCCATCTTTCAAATGTTAAAAGGAATTAATGTTGAAATGGCTAATTTAAAATATCAGAGTTCCTTTTTCCAAGCCAACCTTACATTAAGAGCAGGAATCCCGGTGCCAAAGAAATGGTTCCAATTATCCTTTCTTAGGTTTTGTTATACGTTGTACAGAAGTCAACAAAACAAGTATGTAACAGAACCTGCCTAAATAACAGCCACCCTCATTAAAAGCAGAGACTTAATCCGGGGGTGATTGAAGGAAGCAGTGCCTCCTACCCCCACCCCACCCCAGCTATTCTAATCATAGAACAAAATATGTTTCATAAAAGGATCGGAACTATTATGCAGCACTCAATTAGAGGGAGGTGAATAGGTCTCTAACATGCTGTTTTATCAAAAGAGCAGACTGGTGTTTGCATGACTGTTGTTTCATTACAGACCCTGTCATTAATTCCATGTGTCAATACTGCCCTGTAGTACACAGAGCAGACAAGAAAGAAGAGCCCTTGAAAACAAGGGAATGATTTTTGAGTCGTTATCAAGCTAAGTGGCAAGCGGGAAGCTGAAACTCGTATAGGTAAATTCGAAGGGACTCTTGGGAGATCTGCAAGTGGGAAACAAGAATGCATTATACCAACTGCTTCATTATGTCCTGTTTTTTCAATAAGTACACTTGAATTGAATGCTTTATTTGTATTGCACACACACCAGACATGTGCAGTGGGCAAGAGTATTCTCTTGCTTTTAAGTCAAGTAAGGTGTTTTATACACAAACACATCTGGCCAATTTGATAATGTGCTATTGGGTGCGTGAGTATCTGAGCCCCAATGTTGCACTCTCATTTCTAGAGGAAAAGAGGCACCTAGGAACCAGAGCCCCCCAAAGTCTAGGAGCTTCTTTCTCTAAGGTTCTGAGAAGTTACAAGCCCAGGCGTCCTGGAGAACCTGCTCACAGTGAAGTTGTGGCTCAAGAACCTACTAATATAAAATATATCCAGGCTGGAAAAACCCACAGTAAACTATAAATATGGTTTTATGCCCCCAAGTCTTAGATCTTTAAGAAAAGATTGTTAGTTTCTATTAGCCTCCAATGGTTAGGCTGGGGCACAAATAGGGTTTTCTTACTTGGACGTGCTTTATCTGTGTCCTCTTGCCTGGCCAAGCCCTTATAGAGTATGGTTCCTTCTCATTTAGTAAGATCAAATTTCTAAATGATGTTTCGTTCCAGTTGAACATTCTTGGAGGCTTATCTCTTCCCTGGCCAGATGCCTGATCAGATGAGAAGCCCGCCATGATACTGTCACAGTGCCTAGAATGGGCTCTTTATCCAGTAGACATCACTGTTCTTTTTGATGGTAACGAGGGCAGTCTTAACATGTGTTAAGGCCTGTGTATAGCATTGAAGGTAAGTATGAAGGAGTTGTTACTATGTGAATATCCTAATCCTGGTGCACATGTTAGTATGCTCCATTTTACCCTGGTAGACTTACGTCGACAGGGACCTTCATCATTTTAGGACTAGTAAGTAGCTCTTCAGGAAATGGTCTATTTATTGAGGGCCGTGACTGAATTTGGATCCTTCCTAGTCACACTGGCCATTGCTTTGGTTACATTTGGTCATCTGCTTGCTGGTAGTTGTGCAGAAAGAGTTTGTAAGTCTGATGTACATCAGTGACCATTAGATAGGATACTGTGTTAAACTCAGGCCTAGAAAGTCTTGATTACAAGCAGCACCTTAGCAATAATAATTTCAGTGTCTTCCTAGCTTTGCACCTTTTAAAAATAGGTCAAAATTAGCTACTAGCCTAATAATTAGACTCTTAGAACAGAAACTTGGGGATCATCTTGTCCAACCCCCTCCTTTTTTTGTACCTTTTCTAGATGGGGAGACATAGCCCAGAGAGGCAAATGACTTGCCCAAGGACATCTAGCAAGTTAGTGAGAGATCTGAGGCTACCCTCGAGATCTCCAGGTGCCCCATATATGTAAGAAATCCAATCTGTTCTTGATTAGTGTTTGGGAATTCCAGGCTGTGTGGTAATAAGGGGACTGTTTTCTTTCTACTGGACTTACAGAAGATCTGATTAGCATTGATTCATCAGAGTAATAATTACAATTAAAATAACATGAGAATAGTTTCTGACAAATGGTTCCCTGCCAGTCTAGAGGTATGCTGTGGCCCACGGCTGGATTTATTGAGTACCTATTGGATGTCCCATGCTTACTAGATCACAGCCAGAAAAGACACAAATTCTGTCAAGCGGTTCACTGTCTGGTGAAGAATTAGAAACCCCTGGGAAGCAGTCTATAGAATTTCCTGTGAAATGCTAATATATCCCCCCAGCTCTGTAAATCCTGATGATGAACGTGACTTTTTATCCCAGATTTAGCTTATGAGTCTCCTATAACACCCTCCCTTCCTCTCCAGTAAAGTACAAGGTAATATCAGGTGCAACCAAATTTAGTTCATGGATGCTCACTGGGGCTCTGTTATCTCCCAGGCACTGTGCTAGACATGTAGGGATAAAAACATGATATGATTAAAGCATAGTGTGTACTCTGTTGTTAGTAAAGCAGAGCAAGGTTGTTTCATAGTTTTTAAATTAGTTAGTGAGAATTACATTTATATACATATGGACCCTTGAAATTCGGGACAAAATAACTTTTGCAATCAAATCCAGACTTGTCAGCGAAGATTCAGTCTCCATTCAAATGCTCTTCTGTACCCCATATCTCTTTTGAGCTTTCTTTTTCCTTTGCTTGCTTGCCAGTATCTGCACACAACTAACTCTTGCTTCTGTGCCTCTGCTTGACTAATTTTCTGATTCTGGGATGCCTTTCTCCCTGTGAATCCACATCCACCTTGTCCTGACTCCACTTCCTGCACGGGGCTATCGTCTCGTCGCTAACTCCTCCTGTGTCCCTCCTTGGTGTGCAGAGGCCATATGACGGGTGGGATTCAGTTAGTCTCCCCATTCCCTGTACATGTCTGGTCCCTAGGGATGCAGCACTTCCTGTGAAGTGAAACAGTCCAGTGTAATCAGGTGATTGACCGATAATCTCAGGAGCGAATCTCAAAGAGTGCATTTTGTTGTATGTGGGCTGCCATCTGTAGGACAGCGAGGAAGAGAACCAGCAGTTTTGCCAGGGGGTATGAGAAGTAAGCCTGGGGTCCATAAGAAAAACTAGTCACACATCTGTACGTGGATCCTCCCTCCACAGCCAGACAGGGCAGGAATGCTCATTCCAACAGACTCCAAATGCACAAATGGTGTCTCGATGAAGTGCCCCGACAGGGAAAGCAGGGCTTTGCCCGTCAGTCATCTCAAGCTTGTTGATCTGCTGAGCTGTAATCCTTCTAGTATTGCTTGATGTTTGTGTGTTCTTTAGCTTCTGAACGGACTAAAAACTTCTTGAGGAGAGGGACCATGTCTTCTCTTTGCTTCGGCATATTCTTCCTCCGCATACTCCCAAAGAGTGTACACCTCCCAAAAGTCAAGAAGGGACAGGAACAGCTTCACCTTGAGGCTTCACCTACATGCCAGCCATTGCACACTCAGGGAGGTGGGTCATCCTACCTAGTTCTGCAGAGCAACTCAAGTGGAGCAGGTTCAAGGTTGACAGTGACACAAGATAGAACCCCAAGTATATCTGCTCCTAAAGCCAATGGGCACGTCTTCCCCTACCGCAAACGCAGTAACTACTACTTAGCTGTTCTTTAGCGCTCACAGAACTCTCGGATCTCTGTTATCTTTATGATCACTACAACCGCTGCTGCCAGTGCCATTACTCTGTAGCTCGTCGATAGGACGTAAGTAGAGCTAGTGTTTCCTCACCATCCCCGTTTCACAGAGGAAAACTGATGCTCAGACGTGCCTGAGATCACAAAGCAGGTAGCTGGGAGAGCCGGGAGTTCAGACTTCCTCACTCCTCATCTTTGTGTTCCTGCCACTAGAGCACGTCACTGCCTTAAGTCCTTTGTTCAGATGCTCATCCTCCACTCCACCCCACACCACCTGGCATCCCACCCCCACCTCCCGTTTCCTGCAGAAGTCAGTCAGCCCATTGTCTCTGGGAGTCGAGAACAAGAAAAGAATTCCTACCTTCTGAGGTCTTTCCATCTTAATGGAGGAGCAATACAGAGCACCCCAAAATGAAATAAAATAATAAATGTTTGAGAAGAATTGGTTAATAAGGGAGAATTCAATCTGGGACCCCCGGTGGAATAGTGGGTTACAATGTGGGCATGCAAACCATAAGGTCAGCAGTAGTTCAAACCCACCAGGCACTCTGTGGGAGAATGACAAGTGTTTCTGCTCCTAAATAGATTTACCACTTTAGAAGCCCAGAGAGGCAGGTCTGCACGGTCCTTAAGGATCCGATGAGATGGCATTTGAGGTTTTTCCCATAGATTAACTCCTATGGTTTGGCAATAAAGCTAATATAATGTTCTTAATTAAGTCTATTGCAAAATTGGACTTGAGAGTGAGGAATGAAGCCAACACACTGTATTTGGAAGCACAGGTACACTGGTTTAATTACATTTCACTAACGGGCATTTTTCACAAGTCGAAGGTTTATGGCAGCCCTGAATCAAGCAGGATCCATCAGCACCATTTTTTTCAGCAGCCTGTGCTCACTCATGTCTCTGTGTCACGTTTTTGGTAGTTGTCACAGTGTGTCAAACTTTGCGCCTTAGTAGACTATCTAGTGTAGTGTTACCTAATAGACACCAGGAAACGTGAACCAAACGCACAGGATCTCTGAAGTTTGCCTGTCTCCCTCCAGGATTTGAGCAAGGAAGGGCTAGGCACTTCGTACGAGGTGGCTGATAACCTGCATTATCTTGTTATCAAAGAGGTGTATCCATAATAGACTGAAAGGTGGTAATTAATCCATCCAGCTATTCACTGTCCCTGATAGAATCCTCTAGCCCCATCTGCCATTTCTAACCAACCAATCGTTTCTCTTTATCCCCCACCCCACCTCACTGTGCCCTCACTCCACAAACCCCTTCAGACCATTCAAGTTTCGTAGGTGTCTTAATGTTTCACTCTGAGCATGGTGTCTCCCTTCTCCTCTTACTATACACTTATGGGTGTGTAGTATCCAGTGTTAAAGTCCATCACTACAATCAGAACTGGGACTGTGTGTTCTAAAATAGAGAGAGGATATATCAATAATTAAAGCAACATTTTAATGGAAACATCTTCTAGCTATGCATCCACTGAGCATTTCTACCTGGTCGTCAGGCAAGCCCCTCAGCCTCTTCATGTGCCTTGCCACAGCACCTTATTTCCTATATATTTCAGCCAGTGAGTGGTCTTACTGTACAGTTGGTCATACAGGCCGGAAGCCACAAGGGAAGAATTAACAGTTAAGACGATGTGAGAATCATTGCTGACAAATGGCCCCATACGTTGGTTCTGGCCCCTGGACTCTATCTGTTGAGCACCCATTGTGCCCAGTCTCCTTTCTCGCCTTTGCCAACACCATGCCCTTCCGGTGCCTGAGAAAAGATGCCTTCTCACATCCACAGCTCCCATCCGCCTATCTCCTCTCACACTCTGTGGCCTCCCAGTCACATCTCTTTCTGCTTCTAGCTTCTCCGATTCCAGTGAGCCTACCTCCCTGCTGCCAGTCACGGTCCTGATTAGGCACTCCTTACAGGATTGGCTCCTTAAAGACAAGTGACTCTTGAGCCCCAACCAACCTTGACAGCCTCATCTCCTGCTGCTCCTTTACCAAGCATCCCGACTCCACAAACTGGGCTCTTTCACAGCTCTCTGGGGGCCCAGAGTGAGGGAAGAGGAAGTGGCATGGGGAAGAAGGGTGCTCCCACACCTCACTGAACCTTCATTGGTGGTGCCTTCCCCTCCTTCCCCAGGCAGCTCAGTTGCTGTGTCACCTAAGGAGCTATCACAGCTCGGTGTTCATAGCTCTGCTCTACTCCAGCATTCCCCCACGATGTGTAAGTTCTTCCTCGTGTGTTTGTCTCATCTTCTCGTCCAGCCAGTAGGTGTGGCCCGTCTTCCCTTGTCTCCCTGGTGTATAGCTCAGAGTGTGTTCCATCCCTATGTTAGGACAGTTCATCCAGATGTGGTGTGCTGGAAAGAACACTGGACCGGGACTTAGGAGAGCTGTGTCCCAGGTCCAGCTCCGCCACTAGCTATGTGACCTTGGGTAAGTCACTCAGTTGCCTTTCCTAAGCAAGGGGTTGGACTCAATGATCTCTCAGGCTCCCTTCAAGTGTAAACGCTATGACGATGATCCCGTTTCTTGGACGAGAAAACGAGCTTCTTCCAAACATTCAGGAGCCATTCAGGCATTCACATTTCTCAAAGGGATTTTGCCAACTCTTAGGAATACCTAGTTGTCTGGTGCTTGATAAGTTCGTGGAAGCTGTTCTTAGCCCTCCCCAGCCTGTCCTGCTGTGCTTCCCACAGCTCACGTGGCTCTCTCCTGGGAGCAAAAAGATGATAACAGGGAGGCAGGCCAGAGGCGGCTTGATTTTTTTCCTGCACTCCAAATCCCACATCCAAGCAGCTGCCACCTAGGTTCTTGTCAGAGCTATGGTGTCAGGGCTCGATGCCCATTTCCATGAGAAATCAGTTGTAAGCAGCCCTGGTGTCTTTCCAGGCCGCTCATAGGGCCCCACCGCTGATCTTGTGGGGCCAGAGGGAGGACTCAAGTCAGTCAGCGCAACAGGTACATGGGCCTTAATCGCCATGTAATAAATAGGAGCCTGAAAAGATTAAATAAATCTTCCCTAATGCTTTTGGATTGGCTTAATCAATAATTAATCATCTTTAGATGAGGCTGTAACTTGTGGAGTAGATATAATTGGATTAGTTGAAAAGAGGCAGTTGGGAAGCTTTGAAGAGATTAAAATGGCTGTCAATCCCATAATTAAACTGCCACAAACAAAAGCAATGGTGTTTTTTTGTGTGTGTGGTTTTTTTAAAGGAGAGAAAGACGGAGAGTAGGAAAGAAAAGGGGGCAGCTGGAGAGAGAGTTGGGGAAGACCCACAGAAGAAACAGATGCTTGTGTATCACTGGAGATGGTGGAAACAAGGCTCTGAGAGATTTCCGCTGCTGAGTGAAAAGCCTGCGTGTGAAATCTGCCACGTCATTATATGCCTGGTCCGTTGGGGGCAGGTGAAATTTTGGCCACTCGAACTTCATTAAACGAATCTACCCCCAAAAAAAGAAAACAGGCAGGGGGGGTGGCAGGGTTGGGTACTGGTTATGAAAAACAAGAGACCTGCTCCTTGTCCTGAGCCATTTAGACCTGACTTGTCATACTTTTCCCTGGCCTCGGTAGGTTTGGTCTGTGTGACTAAATTCTTTCTCTCCCTCTTTTTCTTCCCCTGCCCCTTTCATCTTTCCTGTTAACAAACACGCAGGGCTCTTGAAGAAAAATACTTTGTTTTTTAAAAGACTTTTCTTTTTCAAGGCTATGGCTCGGGGTGGGGGAAGGGTGTGTGTGTGATGCCGGTGAATACTTTTCTCTTTCTCTCGCCCCCACCCCCCACCCTCTCTCTTTTATCCCCTTTTCCAGAGAGGAGTTGCTTAAACCAATGGGACTCAAACCTGACGGGACAATAACGCCTTTGGAGGAAGCCCTCACCCAGTACTCCGTCATCGACGAGACCAGCTCCGACACAGACTGAGCGCGCCCTGCTCAGCGCGCAGTGTCGCTTTCATCGGCATCTTTTCTCCGTAGCTCCAGAGGAAGCTTTCTCTCAAACATTTATGCCCTTGCTTTGGCTAGAAACACATTAACTGGTCTACTCATTGAGAATCCAGCGTATTTAAGGGGTGATCCTGTGTTTTTTGCAATATCGAGGCATTCATACAGAGCTGCAGTTAGATGGCGTTCCAGGGGCTATAGAAGCAGGGGAAAAGAAATACTTCCATTTCATCAGCATGGAACTGAAGGACTCCTTTCTATAAAGCGGGCCTGGTTGAATCTGGCGCTGCCGTGTGCCAGGATTCTTAGCAGAAGACTGAGCTGTGTCCTCTTCTCCTGGGCGTGAGCGGCCCCTCCTGAATCCTGCCAGCAGACAGCGGCACGTGAGCAAGCAGACGGGCTATGGAGAAGGGCCGGCGCCGCGGGGACTCGTGAGGGCAGGTCTGGCCGACAGGAAGTCCGAGAAGCTGCTCCAGGAACTGCGCACCACTCTTCACTTCATTTCAGTTTTTTATAAATGTAGAGAAGTACACCACACTCACACACCCACACACTCACGCACACACAGCCCCAGCAAGGCAAACTGAGGACATTCTGCAAGTTTGTCACTGCAACATCCATCTCTCCCAATGAAGAGTTACAAATGATGTTTTAGTTTCCAGGCAGCTACAAATGCCTATTTATTCCCTGATGTACCTGAACACTAGTTCTACAGAACTGAACCCCCATCTGAATCAGCACCTGGGGGCGGAGAGGGGGGCGCCCTGCCTGCTGAGGTCTAACTCAGGGTGCCAGGCACACACCCAGCTGTGGGAGGAGGGGCTGCCTAGGCAGTGGGGGTCCTTTCATGGCCTCTGCTGGGAGTGCGAGGCCACAGCCCCCCGGTGTACATATAGGTCATTCATCTGTCATGTTTTAAATTTGGGGGCTATGGTATGTGTGCATGCGTGTGTGTGTGTGTGTGTCTGTGTGTGTGTGTACACGTGTGTATGTGTGTGTACGTGCTACCTTTCTACTCTGTGTGATCAGTTTAACAGTAACTTTATTTATTTAAAAAACAAGAAACACAAATAGTTGCTGTTAAACTGGTTGTTTATTTTTACTTTTAGAACTGGGCATATGAAGAAGTAGAAGATGACTCATGCACTAGACAGGGGGGCTAGGTGATGAGCGGCTCAAGTTGGAGAGGGTTGGTTCCCATATATATACATATATATGTATGTGTGTACACCCATAGCCACATACATACATATATAGATAGATAGAAAATGTGCTTAACCACTGCCTTTGAAAACTTTAAATTAAATAAAACCTTGGGGTTGATTCAATTTAGCCATCTGTGTGTGTTTCTTTATAGTTACTGGGACAGACAATACTGTGTCACAGTTCATGCTTGTTGAAAAGGCTTCCCCTGCACTATCTCACTTCTCACTAGCCGGCCCGAGTGCAGGCAAAGGACAGGCAGTGCTCGGAGACCAGCCCAGCCCAACAATTGCGTCTCTGACAGAGTGTCACCTGAAGGGTTGAGCTAGAAAGGCGGTGAGCGGCCTGAGGACAGGCCGTCCTTTCTTGGCCACTTGCTCAGAGGCAAGATCTGGAGTCTCACTCTTCATGAGATTTGCATCTGTTGTAACCTACTTCAGGGCCAGGATCCCCGGCCAGCAAAGAGGGGACACTGCTGGGTGGAAGACAGGCTCAGCAAAGGCACCAGGAAACGCCGGGGTGGGTGAAACACAATTCAAGGCTCAGCAAATCAGGCCAGATCTACTTACCAAAGGATATTAGTTTCCCAGAAAACCCCTCTGCACCACAGGGTGGCCACAGACCGATTCTCGGACTGACCCTGAGCACCTTGAAGAGAAGACAGTACTTGTGAGGATGTTTCACCCAACTCAGACGATTAGTGTACAGGTGGAAGGTGACCCAGGACTTTCCCTGCAGCTTGGCAATTCATCATTTTAGATTGAGACACTGGGGGGAGTGGGGGATAATTTATGTATTTTTGTTATTTCATTCAAAAATGCATTTTTAAAGTATTTTTATAATTTCTACAATCAAATCGTTTGGGCACGCATGTCAGCTGACCTCATTGAAGGCCTGTTCTGTGGAGTGACCCTTGTAAGGCTTTCTGTAGTGTGAGTGTTTGAACTGTCCTGTTTGCATAGCTGTGCCGCCCTGCCTGCCCTGACTCCGCCTGCTGTGTGACTCGCCCTGTGCTGCGCCAGCCCAGACGCGTTCTGGTGTGTGAACTCTCCCAACCCGACTTCCCGGGTGGCCCGGAGCAAGGGCTGGCCTCCGTTGAATGCTTGCTGTGTGCTGGGCTTTCTGTGTTCATTCGCTCGTGTAGCCCTCATCACATCACTTTAGAGACCATCTCGAGGAAGTCCAGGCATGTTAGTGACAGCAGATAGCCCCTCACCTCCCCCTTCACCACACTGCCCGGTGGGCCCATGCTGCCTCTGTACCACTTTGGAATGCTGGGAGCCCATCCCTTGGGAACAGAGAGGGATGAGGGGAGTAGCCATTCTCAGGCCATTTTAAGCAATAACTATTTTAGCAGAAACTGGTCTCAAAGAACAGTTAAGCCGGAAGGTCACCTGAGGTTGAAGTGTACGTGGGCAGCTTGGTCAGGTTCGCACTGCGCTTCAGGTGAAGACTTGAAATGCTTTTGAACAGATGAGAGAACTGCAGGTCCCCTCCCCCCCCGCTGACATCATCCCGACCCTGTTGGCCTGAAGTGGGAGACCCAGAAGTGTTGGCTACCACATTGCCTGCCTACCCTGGGTACACCCTCCGGGTCTTTGAAGCAGTGCATGAAGGACGATGCCCTAAAATGAGTACCAGTGGAGAGACGTGAGCCTCCTTCATGCACCCTGTGACCCTGGGCACCGGCCGGGTGTATGCTGCCCTTTTAGGAACGCAGACATGGGCAGCACCCAACAACCCTTCAACCGCATCTGTCCTGCTGCCTGCCTCCTGGTACTGTTGTATCGCCTGCATTGACCTGTTGCCTCCCTCCCTTCCCCCCATTATAAAAGTAATATATGTTCATGTGGAAAGCTTGGGAAATGCTGAAAATAAACAAAAGTCCCTACCCCACCACCCTGGGGTCATTACTGTTCATGTTTTAGTGTATTTCCTTCCTGTATTTTTTCTATGCATATATAATTTATTTTACTACAAGATTGGGATCATGCTGTATTTACAGATTTGTATCCTGCTTTCTTTAACATTGTGAGCATTTTCCCATGTCAATAAATATTCTTCAAAAAGCAATGACTATATGAGATTCCATTGTGGCCAGCCCTGCTAATTAACTTCCCTGCCCAGTGTTCTTCCCAGCCAGCAGGAAGGATAGTATGATCAACCACTATCAACCCCCACGGGGAAGAGGGGGTTGCCACCCTCAAGAGAGCACCACGACGAGCCTGAGCAGCAGCAGGGTGTGGGCGCCTGGACAGCACACAGCAGGTTACACACCCAGGTGATCCCATCGTTTCTGCCACTCCAACAGAGCAGCCCCTGGGGAAAAAAAAAAAAAAGACATCACTCATGTCAAGGGTTGGGTGGTACAGACATTGGTCCTGATTTCTCTGAGGGTTTTAATTCACTGTAAATCCAAGGGGGGTGGAAGGGAGACATAAAGAACTGCTGCCGTTATTTTTCCAAGAAAAGCAGGGTGTCACCTGGCAGGACCATGGGCTAGAAAGGAAGGGAAAAAGAGAAACGGGACCAGTGTTCCAGGAGCACGTTGGGTTAGGAAGGGGTGTCAAACAGGTTACAAGATTCTGGGAAGGGGAGTTTTTTCAGACGAGTGACTGACGCACCCCTGACCATCTACTCCAGTGCAGAACATCTACTCCAAGGCCAAACTCAGCTACAGTCGAGTTGATCCGGACTCATAAAGTGACCCGGTTTATGACCCAGGGGTGGGGTGTTCTTGATTAAAAATTTGGTCTGTATGCAGCAACAAAAGTTTTCATAGAACGCAGAAATAGAATTGTAATATTTTCATTTTACAACACCGTAGGACATTGTTCAATTGTTAAGCGGGATGTCTGGTCACTTTATTGTAGAGACAGGACAGGAGGGATGCCCCTGTGGGTTTCCGAGGTTTAACTCTGGGAGTTAGAGGGCCTCTCTTAGAGCTGCTGACCTTGTGGTTAGGGTCCAGTGTAACCACTGTGCCACCTAGACTCTTCAGGTGAACCCCAGTTGATGACTATTGAAAAATGATCAGAAATACCCCAGCCCTTCGCAGTCAGATTAGCATAGTCTTTTTCTGCAGCACAAAAGCCTGGGCCGTGACCTCTACCCAAGTCCCTCAGACCTGCCTTCTCCTTGTTGAACATGAGTCACAGCTGTGTGTATTTGTTGAGCACATCTTTCTTGTGCCACACGCTGGTGTGCACTTGAAATGCGTTTTCTCCATCTTCCTTGCAGTCTTAGCAAGTGCGATTAGAAGCGCCTCCCATCTCGCGGATGAGAACACGAAACCTGAAGATGTGAGACAGCCGTGTGCACAGCACACAAGCAACTTTAATAGCAAGCCGTGAGCGTGAGCCGGTCTGATGCCAAATGGTGTCAACATGAAGTGTTCGCTGTTGCTTTTGCAAGCAGGGCAAAAGAAACATATTTATTCAGCAGGACTATAAACTGTCAAAAGAGAATGAAATGGGAAAACTGCAATTGAGAGGGCAATTTTCTCAGCTGTCAGGCCACCTCCATTTCCCGATTTCCTCTGCAGTGCTTTAACGGGGCCTATCTTCATCATCACACCAGTCCACACCAGCTTGTTACACATGTTTATGAGGCAACCAGGCACATGAGAATGCCATAAGCAAGGCCTGCCCTGACAGTCACAGGGTGCCAGGAGGTGGTGTGCAAATCCTGACCAGGAGGACTGTGGGGTGGATAACAAAGGGCCCATGGGAGGTGGCATTGGAGCACGGCATAGCTTTAGCTTACTTACCATGTCTAGGACAGAGGCTGTTTGGGTCTAAAGAACTGACTCCCTCAAGACGCATGGACTAAAAGTGCATGTTTTGTTTACAGAACCCACGGGGGAAGTTGGAATAGAGGTTAGATCACATGACCTGACACGAGCAGCAGGTAAGGAAAAGGCACTGGCAGAAAGAGACTGGCTGCAGTCTAGAGGAAGGGTGGGACGGGGAGCAGACAGAAGACCGCAAGCTGTTCATCATCAGTCCATGGGAGGGGTTGGGGGCTGAAGCAGGTGTGATAGGGCGAGAAAGGAGGGACGCTAAACACTTAGGAATTGAAGAAAGCAATCACATGGTGGGGAAAGGCAAGAAAGATTATTCGGACTCAGGAATGAATTGAAAACACTAGCCCCAACTTGTGAACGATGAACAGTCAGGTTGGGGAGTAGGAGACTGGAACGAAGTTATTACAAAGAGTTTGCAAATGAGTGTGGTCACCGAGCATCACTTAAGATTGTATACAAGGGGGTACCAACTAAAAGAATTGCCACCCCACGCCCCCACAAAGAAACAAACTATTTCTTTGTGTGTGTGTGTGGGGGGGGTGCATCATTGCCCTCTGGTCGTCATGGGAGCTACCCAGCCTTGCTACTGGAGAGCCGCTGCTGGATTTGAGCCACCAAACCCATGGGCTGCAGTTCCACACTCAACCACTACGCCACCGGGGCTCAGCCCGTGTTTGTTTTTTTTTTTTTTTTTTTACAAAACCACCATATCACCTTCAAAGTACTCTCCATTACACAGAATACACTGATCAAATCTGTGAGTCCATTCCTGGAAAAATTTTCAAACCCATCTGTTTGCATGACTGATAGTACCTCCCTCATTTTTTCCTTCACCTCTTCTATGTCATCAAAATGCTGTCCTTTCGTGTACCTCTTCATGGAATCAAAAAGTCCCACAGAGTAAGGTCAGGTGAGTTAGATGTGGGGCAAGAGAAGTATGCTGTTTTTTGCCCAAAACTGGTGCACTGAGATAGATGGCTATGTGAGCAGCTGCTATCGTGGTGGCAAAAACCAGTCCCATCTGCAAAAGTCAGACCTTTTTGTTGCACACTATTACACAATCTTTTCAGATCATATAAATAGCTTGATTAACAGTATAACTTGGTGGAATGAACTCAAAATGCAGCACAAATTGACATTGTTGTCCATTTAGGAAGTTGGTGGACATCCAGAGTAAGGTTTGTCATCAATCGACCTTTCACCTTTTTGGAAATGAGGAAACCACTCTTACACTTGAGGTTTTCCCATGGCAATGTCCTTGTAAGCTGTGTTCAACCTCACAATGGTTTATGAGCACTTTTTGCCCAAGCAGGAAACGAAATTTTGCAGCCACACACATTTCTTTTAAATTGGCCATCATAAGAAACAAGGTTCGAGCAAAACTGCTTTTATGAACAATTTCACTATAACCAGAGAGAACCTTCCCAGGAGACACCTCGGGTGCACTAACAGTAAGTTGTTTGATACTCCCCTAGCGGGAAAAATGTGTATTACAAAAGCGCTGAGCCGCCCAGCACAATTCTGGTTTGGGGGTGGTTTTGTTTGGGTTTGTTTTTTTTTTTTTTTTTTTGGGGGGGGGGAGGGGGTGCTAATATATACACATAGTGATGTGATTCACAAAATTAAATTCTACAGGAGCATTGCTGAATGGAGGATTCTTTTTCCCATCTGAATTTTCTCTCAAAATAGACTTAGGATGAACATCCACCTTAAAGAAAGGAGCTCCTTCTACCATTCGGGTCGTTTGTTTTCCTTAGAATTGAAAAACTTCAGACTCTTGGTTGTACGGTGCTGTGACGTCAGTTCTGACTCATAGTGACCCTCTACCTTAGGAAAGAGTGAAGCCCTGCCCACTCGTTAGGCTTGTTCCCATTGCTGCGGCCACACTGTGAAGACATCTCACGGAGGATCTTCACCTTTTCCACCAACCCTCTACCACTCATCGTGTCCTTCTCCAGAGACTGGTATTCTCCTGGTAACATGTCCAAAGTTATGTAACACAGAATCTCACCAGCCTAATTTATAGCACTATTCTGGCTATCCTTCCAAGACAGGTCTGTTCTTCTGGCAGACCATCAATCACACTCACGGCCATCATCAGATGCTGACTGTAGTGGCCCTAGAGCACAGTGTACAATTACCCCGTGACTTTCCAAGACTGCGGCTGTTTGTGGGAGTAGAAAGCACCATCTTCCTCCCCAGAAGCAGCTGATGGTTTTGAACTGCTGACCTTGCAGTTAGCAGCCCAACTCACTGCCCCTATGCCACCGGTGCTCCTTGGCAGTTCATAGTACTACCAATATTCTTCCCCAAGCACAATTCAAATGCATGGATGCTTCTGGTCTTTTTTTATTCCTGTACCCCTTGCACATAAATAGGAGGAAAGAACTGGGAGGCAAAGAGCATTCACAGAGGTCTAAATACAGGTACGAACATAGGTAAGTACACTTAGATATGTGATGGGGAAATGGATCTATGTGTATATACTTAAAGGGTTAGTATTAAGGCAGCAGATGGACCTTGGACCTCCACTCAAGTACTCCTCAATGCCAGAACACTTTGTTCTATTAAATTGGCATTCCTTGATGCTCACCTTCCCGACCCAATCAATGAAGACAAATGTGTGCACGAGCAAATGTGAACAAAGCTAATGGTGCCCAGCTATCAAAGATAGTGTCTGGGGTCTTTAAAGGCTTGAAAATAGACAAGCAGTCCTATAACTCAGTAGCAACAAAGTCCACATGGAAGAAGCACATCCACCTGTGTGACCACAAGGTATTATTGGAAGCAGTTATCAGGAATCAAGAACAAAAATCATATCATGGCATGCCCATCTTCCTGATAGGATCGCTGAAGACAAAGGTGTGCATAAGCAATTATGAAGAAAGCTGATGGTACCCAGCTATCAAAGGATACAGAGACTGAGGTCTTAAAGACTTGAAAGTAAACAGGTGGCCATCTAGCTCAGGTGCAACAAAACCCACATGGCAGAAGCACACCAGCTGAAGGGACTACAAGCCGTCAAAGGGATCAGGTATCAGGCATCAAAGAACTAAAAGTGATGTCACTATAAATGAGGGGGAGTGCAGGTTGGGGACCCAAGGTCCACCTGCAGGGGAAGTGACATCCTCTTACAGAAGGGTCATGGGGAAGAGAGGAGTCAGTAAGGGCACAGTGTAGCAGTGATGAAATATGCATCTTTCCTCTAGTTCTAAAATACTGCCTCCCTCCCACAATCATGTTCTCAATTCTATCTTACAAATCTGGTTGGACCGGAGGATGTACACTGGTACAGATAGAAACTGGAAACGTGGGGTATACAGGACAGATGATCCCTTTAGTACCAGTGGGGAGAGTGGCGACACTGAAAGGATGGGGGGAAGGTGGAGTAGAAAGGGGGAATTATAAGATTATAAGAATCTACATATAACCTCCTCCCTGGGGTGCAGCCAACGGGGAAGTGGGCAAAGAGAGACAGCAGACAGTGTTCGACAAGACAAAGTTATAATGGTTTATAAATTATCAAGGGCCCATCAGGGAGGGGGGAGAGGGTGGAAAAGGGAGGAACCAATACCAGGAGCTTAAGTGGAAAGAAAATGTTTTGCGAATGAGATGGCATCAAAGGTCCTGTGCTTTGCATACAGTGGATGTATGGATAGATTGTCCTAAGAGTTATATGAGTTCCCAATAAAATTATTTATAAATAAATGAGTAGATTATTGAAAGCACCATGGCATGGCTCAGGGGCACCTTCGTCCTCAAAGTGGTGCCCTGGCTCTTCAACACTCTAAAGAGGCCATGTTGCTTTACCCAATGCAACGCCTTGTTTGAGCTCTTGAGTCTTGTTTCCATGAACATAGATTGTGATTGTTGAAGTAAAGCGAAGTCTTGGACAATTTCAAATGTTTCTCCACATATCATAATATTGTATATTGGTCCACTTGTCAGGATTCTGGTCTTTTTTCTTTTTTTCCCCCTGGTTTTCTTTATATTGAGTTGTTATCCATATTTGATGGTCACAGCCTTTGATTTTCATCAGTGAGTAGATTTGCAGATTTTTAATGAGCTCTTGTCCAATTCTAATGAGTCTTTTTTAGCCTGTTGACCTCCAGACTCTTAGTATAGATGCTAAGAATTTGCATTGGTTGAAACATTTCAATTGATACTTCAGTTCCTGGAGCCTGATTGTTCATTAATGTTTTCCATCTTGCTTGGACATCTTCAGTACCATTAGTTCTTGATCATAGGCTGCTTCTTGAAAGGGTAGAATGTCGACTAATTCTTTTTGGTATGGTGATTGTGTGTTCCTTCCATCTTCTTTAGCTCCTTCTTACATCATTCAATGTGTTGTCCATAGAACCCTTCAATGTTGCTGATCAATGTTGCGTTTTTCCTTTAGTTCTTTCAGCTTGAGGTCTGCTAAATGTATTTCTTCCCTTTGGTTTTTCTAACCCCATGTCTTTGTACTTTGTCTTCTCCAGCTGCCCCTTGAAAGTTTCTGTTCAGCTCTTTCATATCATCATTTCTTCCACTCATTTTAACCACTCGACATTCAAGAACAAATTTCAGACATCCACTTTGGACTTTTCTTTCTTTTTAATGACATTTTGCTTCTTCTATGATATTCTTTTTTTTTCTTTTTTTCCCCCAGGTTTTCTGTTTTGGGGCCTCACTGCTCCCCAGTGGTGGGAGTAGGAGGCCCAGCCATGCTGCTGGATTTGAACCTCCAACCCAGTAGGCTGCAGTCCCGTGCACAACCACTACGCCACTGGGGCTCAGCCCTCTCAGTGCATCTTAAAGGCATGTTTGATCAGTTTCAGACTGAAGAACCTGATAGACTTCTTCAATTTTCTCATCACCGGTTTTACTGTTTGGTGCATATATGTGAATAATAGTTGTATTCTCTTTTTCCTTGTAAGTATATGTAGAGATTATGCTATTACAGACAGCATCAGACTTGAAGATCCAAAACCGAACTCAATATCATTGAGCGGATCCCAACTCCTAGTGGCTCCATAGGCCAGGCAGAACTGCCCCCATGGGTTTCTAACTCTACCGGAAAGGAACCCCCGTCTATCTCCCACAGAGTGGCTGGTGCTTCCAAACTGTTAGGACTCCCAGGCCTTCAAGGTAGACCCTGAATTTTTTATTTTTAATGATAAATGCAACAACATTCCTGTTCAATTTGTCACTCTTGGCAGAGTGAACTATGTGACTGTTGAATTGAAAATGGCCAATGCCAGTCCATTTCAGCTCCCTAACGCTTAGAGTATAAATCTTTGTGCATCCCATTTCATTTTTTTACCATTGCTATGTGTTGGTATTTTGTAGCTTCTGTGTCCCGATAATGAATGCTTGCATCTGTTTCTTCTGTTTCCAGTCACCTGGAAGGTGTTTCTTCACCTTCCCAGCAGGCGAAGGCCTCAATGCATCATGGAGAGCGACTCCGCCTTCAGGAGGAGTGCCTTCCGACATGAGGGGCTCATCTTCCAGCACGGCATCTGGCTATGTTGCGCTGCAACTCACAAGGTTTTTCAGTGGGTAGTCCCTCAAACATGGACCGCCTTTTCCTCTTTACTAGTCTGTCTTCATCTGGAAGTGTCATTGAAACCTGTTTGCCGCGAATGACCCTACTAGTATTTGAAATGCTGGTGGTACAACTTCTAGCATCATCTAGCAACTTCTAGCAACTTCTAGCGAGGTGCCAGTCACCGTAGGGGGTCACTGACAGATGAGAGGTAGGGTGGCCTAGGGAGGTGTGTGAGCTTACTGTCAGCCACAGAGCTCGTGCATGGTTCTCTTCACAGCCTACTTCTGCTGTCATAGAAATCCCTCAGAAAGCTTTCAGGAATAGAAAGGCATTCTCTTGAAGTTCTGGAGGCTTGCCGCTCAGTGGGTCCGCCGGTCAGTGGGTCAGCCTGGTTGATTTCTTCCTTACAGGCAGAGTTGCCAGTGCCCAGGCAGTGCCTCTCTTAGCTGTGCCCCCTCATGCCTCCGATCAAGACCAGGTGATGTGGACAGTGGCCACGTGTCAGCTGAAATGCCTTCCTCTTCTCTGGCTGGCTTGGCAGGTTCTTGTCTTGTAGGTGGTGCCTTGCAGTGCCATTTCCATCTCAGGTGATACACCTGGGACTTGTTCTTGAGGGGCGCAGTGCCCCATTCTCTCCCCCCGCCCACCCTCATGACGTCCCCGGATGTCCATCATGTTGGAAGGAGGGGGTTGAGTTCACACCAGGGTCATGGTGCTTTGGGCAGGGGCCGTCCCTTAGATAAAGGGTGGGAAAACTTTCTTTTTCTGCCAAGGCCTATGAGGATATTTATGATATTATTTAGAGGCTGTACAAAAGTATCCACTTAAAAATTAGTCTGCTAGACTTGGTCAACCTGGGAAGGAACTCCCCCACAGGGGAAAGCGAGCCTTGCTTCTCTTGGGTGAGGCGTGTGATGGCAGCTGATAGTGATGGTTTTGTAGGCCTAACGTGGCTCTCGCAAGCAAGCCTCACCTGGCGTCTGCCTTCCCCATGTATGGGTCTAAGCCACTCTTTTTAAAATCAGAAGTGATTAGATTAGAATCCATCCTCATTGGTGATGGCCTGCTTCCCAACAGGACTAGAGCCACAGGTCTAGGTTAGAATTCCAATCCATATTAGGAAGGGACATGTGCAAAAACCTGAACTTGAACCCAGGCCTTTGGAATCCACATCCAGGTTTTCCACAGCCCACCGAGACAGCTGGTTGTCAGGAGCATAAGAATGCGTGATCCTATTTCCCAGGGCCCAAATCCTCTCCCCCGGCGGGATCCACACCAGCGCTGCCCCTCCCCAAGAGGAGCCAGGCTGCAAGAGAAGGAAATGGAAACCTGGGGGTCCAGGCTGGCAGGGAAGCGCCATTTGCCCCGATTCTCTGAACATCGTGCATTTTGTTCTGCTCCCTCGATCTCTCGGCGTAATTTTTTTCCTCTTTTTTTTTTTCATTTTTCCCCCCAATCATTTTATTGGGGGCTCATACATCGTTTTTCACAATATACAAATAAGCATACTCGTCAAGCACCCTCGCATGTCCACTTCTATTATTGTTCTCCAATTGTCCACCTTTTTCCCTTTAGCCCCTAGTATCGGCTTATCCATTCCTTCCCCTCTTCCCCTGGTCTCTCCTCCCCTCCAACCCTCAATACTTTATACATTGTTATTGTTTTGTCATATCGTACACTGCCACTGCCCGACCTCTCCCCAACCCACTCCTTTGATGCCCATCCTTCAAATAAGAGCTTGTGTATGTATCCTTGCTGTTGGTTCCCCCCGCCCCCCGACTGGTCTGTCTCCTCCCTGTAACTCCCCTGTAAAGGGGTGACCAATTACCCACCAGCGGGCCTTAGGTCCCCACCCTGCTCTCCTCCTCCTATGTAATGATGTGATTCTTGTTCTTTGGTGCTCGATATCTGCTCCCTTCAGCCCCTCTTGATCATGCATGCTGGTGTGCTTCCTCCATGTGGACTTTGCTGTTTCTGTGCTGAATGGTGACTCGATTATCTTCAAGTCTTTGAGATTCCAGGCACTCAATCATTTGTTAGCTGGGTACCATCGTTTCTTCTACTTTGTTTGCCTTTGTATCCATTTGTCATCAGCGATATCGGGAGTCAATTGGTCCATTGATTTTTATTTTTGTTCTTTGATACCTGATTGTTTCAGCACCTCATGACCGCACAGGTAAGTGGTCTTCTTTTATGGTGGGTTTTGTTGCTTCTGAGCTAGATGGCTGCTTGTTTGTGCTCAAGCCTTTAAGACCCCGGATGCTCTATCTTTTAATAGCTGGGCCCATCTGCTTTCTTCACCACCCTTGCTCATGCTCTTACATGTCCTCAATTGGTACATTGGGGATGTGTGCACACAGTGATATATGTTTGTTTTGTTTTGTTTTTTTCCGCCCCCATTTGATATCTATTGCCTAGACCTTTTACCACTTTCACCACCATCTGACCATGCTGGCTGTTGTGCTTCTTCTGTGTGCCTGTGGTCTCTTCTCAGGTTTATCTTCAGGCTTTCAAGATACTTGATATATCCTTTGATGGCTGGGCACCTTCAGCTTTCTTCACCACATTTGTTTGTGCACCCATTTTACTTCAGTGATCGTGTTGGGCCATTGAGCCTCGAGGAATGCCAGATTCATAGAACAAAGCGTTCTTTCATTGAGGGAGCACCAGGGTGAGGGCCCAAGGTCCGCCTGCTACCCTAATATTTGGCCTATAGATATGTTCTTAATTTTATTCCCAACTTATAATAGATAGTTGTATCTATGTACGGACATACCTATATTTAGACTTCTGTAAGTGCCCTTTGCCTTCTAGCTCTTTCCTCTATTTCTTTCCATCTTCCTCCTGTCCCACCATCATGTTCCACCTTCATTGGCATTTCATTGTTTTCTCATAGATTCATTGTCCTTGCTTAATCCCGACCAGATCTCCCATACCCTCCTTCCTATCGATTCCTAACCACTTATTGCTCGCCCAACCCCTCCATGTGTTTGTCCTCCCCCCCTTCTCTCTCGTGCCCCCAGGAATCACTTGCACAGTCCTTTCTGTGGTGCAATGCGTCTCCAGAGGGATGTATTCCTCTGAGCATCGTGTGTCAGTGTGGAGCCTGGACCAGCTCTCTTCTTCTTCGTCCCTTCTTTTCTTTGTCCCTGTGGGTGTGGGATGCTGGTCCCTCCCCCACCCTGTTCTGTGCCACGCCCACTACTAGGGATGGAGTCCATCTGACTCTGGTTGTGTCCGGCTCTATAGCTCTCTTTTCTTGCATCCTTCTGTGCATCCACATTGTCTTCATGGTTGGTTGTTTCATGGTAGGAACTGCTCACCCACTCCGGTTTCTGTGGAGACAAGACCCATACTCCCTCCCTGGGTGGATTAGTGCCCCATTCCCTCAGTTATCCTATCACTTTTGAACTCCCTTTTTACTCCCCTCCCCCCCCATCCTTCCCCCATTACTGTGTTGCATCCAACATGTATCTCCCTGGGTTTGGTCCTCCCTCCTCCCCTTACCCTATCTCTTGGGCCAGCTAATATGGCATATAGGAGTCTTCTCTTTTATACTCACCATACCGTTTCTACTTACCTCAGGGGGCCCATGCCGTACTTTTCCTTTTGTGATTGACTGACTTC